>JAOXYD010037192.1:0-13871 GCA_028565735.1 Pinacopodium congolense | reverse complement strand
CCAATAGATTAATGTTTTTATATGTTTTAAGCATTGAAAGATAGATGTTAAACTTAGAATGCAAAAGGAGATGTTTAAGGAGTCTTGGAGCTAAAATGAAGATCATAAAGTAAATTGATCAAGACTTAAGGTTGTGGAAGAATTAAGATAGAATCCATATGGTTTTTCACTTGTAGTTTTATTAGAAGTCTTATTTAATTCTTTTTAGTGTTCAAAGAGGCTCACTACATGCATAGTTTATTCATAATTTAGAATGTACGAATAAGTTGCATAATCAAGAGGAACGTTGTGTAAAATGTTTTAATAATCCTCTTGATTAGTTAAAAAAATTTTTAAAAGGTTTTGAATGGGTTTATGAATCTATAAAGGTTATAAAAGTATTAGTAATTAATTTGAATGGGTTTTAATGTGTTTAAATAAGTTAATGCATGTTTTAAGAAGTTAAACGACCATTGGAAATAACCAATTAATGGCGTGTTTAAGGGGTCGTTTATTATACATTCTCGAAGGGATAAACAACAGTTAGAAAGGAGTCACGTACGCAATACTTGTTGTTTAGTATATGTTTACGTTTCGAGTACTTAAATGGCAAGGAATAATTGACACCATTTAAGTCCTAGGAACTGTTGATTAAGAGTATAAATCACGTTTAGCATATTTACTCTAACAGTAACTCAATTTTAATGCATTTTAACGTTGTACAACGATAACAAACAGTTAGTTTGACATCCTAAGGCTATAAGTAGGTTGTATAATACTTATTTTAATCATTTAAGTGTCTAAAAAGTGACCATTCATATGTTTAAAAGCATTATGAAGTTCTTGGTTATTTTTACTTTTTCAGTGTTTTTCCTAATTACATGATAACCTAGAATAAACTTGCTAAATTTAAGGACGCAACAACTTTAAGTACTAGGGAATGGCTAGCCTAAACCATAATTGCACAAGCACGGATTATGTAACTTAGAGAACTAGAATCATGGGCTAAGTTGATTAAGTTTACCTATAGAATCACTTAACCTATCGTTATATATGATATTAATTAATAATAGTTATTGGTCAAATGCTTATACCTAGCAATTGAATTAAAAGTTGCAAATAGATTGGCCAAATCTATAAAAACAATTCGTTATTCATAACATTTAACTTGAATTTCAATTTAATCTCAACCTAAAACACAATGCCTAATAAAATTTAAGTCAATTCTCACAATTATATATCCATTATCCTATCAATACCTTCTTACCCAATAGAAATTTAGTCTAACATATAACTAAAATACAATATGGAATTAAATAAGATAGTAAATAAAAGGTAGAAATTATAAAAGCAATAAAGAACACAATGTTGGAAAATTAAAGCTTTAACACTATATTAACAAAAACCAAAGCATTCAACACATATTTAAACAAAACTCAAAAGAAATACAATAGAAATTCAAATAAAAATGGAAAGACAACAACCTAAACAAAAACTAAACCAGAGTTCCGTTGCCTGACTTCGAATCTAATAATAGAATCTAAAATAAGATGAAAAGGCATGAAGAAAAATCTAAAATCCTAAAGAAAACACAAAGAAAATGAAGGGCTACCCAAGTGGGAGCCAAAAATTGACGAATTTGCTCCTTCTTTTCCCTTTTATAGGTCTTCTCTAGGGTTAAGAATGTTTTCAAAGTGAAAATGTAAAGTTTTCCCTCTCTTTTTTTTAACAGCACTCTATACAACCTTAATGGTGCCCTGTTTCAACCACTATTGAAGAACCTAAGATTCGTCTTTCAATGACAGGTGCTACACTTTCAACAGCAGTTGCCTTAACCATCGTTCATGTCCTAAACAAGCCTCCTCTTGCTCTTTTTGCTTTAATTACTCTTCAAACTTAATCCTTTTAACTTATATTTATGTCCTAAGATCAAATCTACATGTAAACTAAAAAAGAATACAAATTGAGCATTTAAACATTAAAATAGGGATGAAATGACATTGAAACTCATATGAAAGTATTTTAAAATGCATTCCTTTCAAATACACCTATACTTAAACTATTACTTGTACTCAAGTAATGACTTAAACATTCTATTTAAATAATCTTGATCAAAAGTCAAGAGTTAAGTAAATAAAAAACCAATCAATGCCTTTAATCTATTTAATAAATCTTAATTCCATCATGACTAAAAACTTGATCAGCACATGCAAATCACACAAAATTAGTCAAAAACCAACCATTAATGCATAATATTAAACATTCAAGTCATTTCATATAGCTCAATATATGAAAATAGTCAAGGATATTCTAAACATAAAAAACAAATACAAATTCAACTTTTGAGCATTTTATAAGAGGTCACTTGGTCTTTTTACATGAAATCAAACACCTTTTCATGAATAACCATGGGTTACTTAATTAGAATACTCCTTTTTAACTTGTTTGGGATGCCATCTAATTTTTAACGAGAAAGTAAATATTTTATCGTGAACACCCCTGATTGCTACGTTAGATTATACTCTCAAATGACTACTAGCACCACTCATGACTTCAACCTTTCATTGGATTGAAGATAACCAAGTGAATTTTGCTTACTTACTCATTATACAAACACATTTTTCAATATAAAAACAGTTTTCAACATCTTTCTTTTCTTTTTCAACCTTATTTCAAACCTCCTAGTCTAAATTCATATGAAAAATCATATAAAATAATGTTAGCACTTAATATCATACAAAATAGGTTACTAAACACATGCAAATATTCCAAAGAAAAAGAAAAATGAAAAACTTAAGGGTTAGAAATCATTCAAGAATTAATCATTGTTCACTAAATCAAAAGCATTAATAGACTTAAAATACCATAATTAATAATTAACTAAAAATCAAGATCATTTTAAGCTAAAATATTTAAATCATTACAATTAAACTCACAATAACTTAAGTGTGCAAAAATTTTGAATCTCGTTCCTTACCCCTACACTTAAATTGGACATTATACTCAATGTCCCAAAAGTTATGAAAATATTAAGAGGAATGAAATAAGAATACTCCCCTAAATGAGGTAATCCATGAAGTCATTGATGGAGAGATTACTGCCTACTTTTAGTTCCTACAAAACAAAACAAAAAACAAAAAGAAAGGAAGGAAAATCATTTAAACAAAAAGCAATGACAAAGCCGGCTAATAAAAAGAAAAGATATTAAAACTTAAAAAAATTAGGTTATCTCCTAATAGGCCTACTATATACACTATCTAGTATTGAAGGGAAAATGGAGCCCAATAGGAAACATGATTAAAGCCATGGATGAGCTCGAAACAACTTTCTTTAAAACAAGCTCGCGATTAGTTGGATGTTGTATGTCATCAGAGAGGTGGAACCGCATTGCGTTGTCATCATATTTCAAGGCCCACTATCCTTTATGGACATCCTCCTTCATTTAAGATGATCTCCCCAATAGTGTAGGCAATGGGTATAAAGGCATTGCATCCTGGTCATCACCCTTTAACTTCATCTCGCTTACGCACAACTCCTTCAAGCATCCGACCTACTTCAACCTATCTCTCTCCTAATCCTTCTACCTCTCTTGTTCGTTCTTCTTCTCTTCTCCTTCCTCTTCCTTTTTCGATTTGCTAGGTAATGGAATGTAAATATTTTTAAAAATACCAAAAGAAGTACTATTTACCTTATGAGGAGTTTCATTATCCTTCTTTTATAAGATCATCTCCTTGTCCTCAATATTCTTCTCTTGGTCTTATTGTTCTCCACCCTCCGATGAAAGGGCATATGTCATCTCCCTATAGTCTCCCTTTAGTTGGCTAAGAATGCTTATAGCAATATGGCCTTCTAGGCTCTCTATTACTTCTGAGAGCTAACTCACTTTGTTGGAATTAAAGAACATTCATAGCCAAACTCTCTATGATCACCTCCATTGACATCTCATTAGCTTGTTTAGTGATGGTAGAAGTGGAGGCATAGGTTGACACTATAGTTGACTTTGATAGTATGGTGGCAGAGAATTAAATTTATGCTGGTGGCACCCATATGAAAATTAAGGATAATCCTCATGCTTGGGATTTTAAATCGGAGTGTAAAGATTATACCATTCCTATTAGCTCTCTTAGGAACTGCCAGCTCCATAAAATTGTTATTCAACTTGCAAGGTAGGACATATATCAAAAGAATGAGCTGAAAATGAATAAAAACTACAAACTTTAATGTCTACTATATCCATTACTACTCACTCAACTAAAGATGTAAAATTTGTTACTTGTTGTTCCAACCTAAAGATAGGAGTATACTCAAACTCATCATTATAAGAATGAATGCAAGAAGGAATAGAATAAAATTACATTGAAAATAATTCATTATTTGAAAAAGCTATTAAAAATAAACAAAAGAATACAAAGGGGACAAAAGATCAATAAAATCAAAAACAAATCAACAGTAGAAATAGAAAAAACATCACGTCAACTCCCCGATAACGACACCACAAGTTTGGTAATTTGTCGCCAAACTATTAAATAATAAATTTCTAAATTTACCTAAGTGTGTAATACGGTGATTTAAGGTCAAATCCATAGAGAGTTAGGATGAGTTAAAGTTATTTATATTGTTGCATAAAAGAAAAATAAAAAGAAATAAAAACCCCTCAAATTATTGTCAAATTAAAAAATATAAAATTTCATTAATGAAATAAAACAAATAAACAAGAGTTCAAAGAAGAAAGAAATAGATAACAATAAAATAAGATTGAGTAGAAGATATTTTTAGGATTCAAGGATTATAACTAATCGTTGAAACATATAAATTGCATTTTACTTAAGATTCAAATAAGATCTTACGCCCTTTGTTTTACTAATTTTAGACAAATCTTATACAATAGAAAATTTATTCTTAATTACACGATAACCTAAAATAAGCTTTCTCAATTTAATAGTACAATTGCTTTACGTACTAGGGAATAACTAGCCTAAGTCATAATTACACAAGCTCGAATTATGTAACTTAGAAAATTGAAATCTTAGGTTAAGTTGATTAAGTTTACCTACAAAATTACTTAACCTATCATTACTTATGGTATTAGTTAATGAAAATTACAGATCAAACATCTATACTTAGCAATTAAACTAATAATCGCAAATAGATTGGCCAAAACTATAAAAACAATTACTAATTCATAACATTTAACTCAAATTCCAATTCAATCTTAACCTAAAATATAATACCTAATATAAATTACGTCAAGTCCTGCAATTATCCATTAATACCTTCTTATCTAATAGAAATTTAGCCTAACATAATGAAATTAACCAAAACACGATCTGAAATTAAACAAGATAGTAAATGAAAGGTAGAAATCATAAAGTAAATAAAGAAGACAATGATGGAAAATTAAAGCTTTAACGTTATATTAACAAAAACCAATGCATATTTAAACAAAGTCCAAAAGAAATACAATAGAAAATCAAAAAAAAATGGAAAGACCGTAACCTAAATAAAAACTAAACTAAAGTTCTGTAGCCTAATACTAAATCTAACAACAGAATCCAAAATAAGATGAAAAGACATGAAGGAAAACCTAAAAACCTAAAAACACAAAGAAAATGAAGGGTTGCCTAATCAGGAGCTAAAAACTAAAAATTTTACTCCATCTTTTTTCCATTTTATAAGTCCTCTTTAGGGTTAAGAATGTTTTGAGAGTGAAAATATTGAGTTTAACCCTCCCTTTTTTTTTTTCTTTTTTGGATGTTTAACAGTGATCTAAATAACCTTAATGATGCACTGTTTCAACCACTATTGAAGGACTTGAGATTCGTCCTTCAACGACAGGTGTTGCACCTTAAACAACGGTTGCCAAGGTATTGATGTCCTAAATAGGCCTCTTCTTGCTCTTTTTACTTTAATTCTTCTCCAAACTTGATCCTTTCAATTTGTATTTATGTCCTAAGTCAAATATAAATGCAAAAGGAACACAAATCAAGTATTTAAACATTCAAATGAGGATAAAATGACATTGAAATTCATATTAAGATATCATAAAATGCATCCCTCTCAATATTAATTATTCTAAGAATTTTATTTTTATTATTAATTATCAAATATAATCAATAAAACACATAAAGATAAAAAATTACTTTTATTTTTTAAGTTTACAATCTCATGTATGTAATTACGACCAACCAATTAGCTGTAAAAGTATAAAATAACAAATCATATCTTTAGTGGAATCTACTTTAATTAAAAAGGTGTTGAATAGGTTATAGGCAAATATAATCTTGTTATAGAAGTTTTTTACTTTTATTGTAGTAGTGTTGTGACCATTTATATTCTCTTCTTCTCCTTTGTTTTGCTGTGTAACCATATGTAGGTCTAGTCACTATTACATTTTTCTTTCCACTTTGATTTTTGAATATAGTTGGTACGATTTGCGTGTAGATGTCTTCATCTATTTTCTTCCCTCCTTTCACCAATGTTGTTTATATGGGAATGTGACGATCCTTTTTACTCTTCTCTTGGTTATGTTATAATTGGTTTATATGACTAGTATGGTCATGTTCTCCTCCTTTCTATGGTTTTAGTGTGACCATTTTTTTGATGTTAATATACTCTACTTTTAAAAAGTGATTGTTATTATCTTCTCTCTTTGGTGTGGTGTGAAGAAGGAATCAATGTTAATAATATAATAGAGGAACTATCATGACACATGGGAGGAATTATCACGATACAAGACTATGATATATTTGGATTTTGATATAAATGTTGTGAGTTCCACTTTTGTTAATAAGTATTCATTGTAGTGATCTTTTGGATTATTAGAGAACTTATTTTAGTGTATTCATTGATTTTTTAATGAATTATTTTTTAGGCTTAGTATTATAATCGATGTTTACAAAATCTCATTGGAACAGTCAGTTCAACTCGATTAATTTGAAATCAATCAGTTAGCCAATTCAGATTTGTAGAAAAACTTATGATTATAAAAAATTAGTTAGTTTTTGCATAATCTACTAGTTCAACTAGTTAAAAATTAACCTATCAGATCGGTTATTTAAGTGGGTGCTAAATCCCTTTTTACCCACTTTATTTATATTATTGCATCCCATATACCCATCTCTAGTAGCCTCCCAAGCCACGTGACAAATGATCTCCAGTCCCTTCCCTCTAACTTTGCCTCCCAAGTTAGATGACAAACGATCTCCATTCACCTACCAACCCATGCCACAGAAGATCTCTGAATGCCCCTAACCCCTCCCAACAATGCCATTCTACATTAGTCCATCTTATAGTTCTAACATTTCTTGAAGCAACATGATTGTTCCCAAAAACTAACATATCATGGAAAGAATTAAAATTGTTCAACTGTCTGCAGCTATAGATATAATCATGATCCTCTTTATAACGACCTTAATGCTTCCTTTGTAACTTAGGAATTGAGCCCTTCCATCAACGCAAGAACATAGATGGCATAGGATTCTTAGTATGAGTTTTGTGATTTTTTTTTTTCCAAGCGATCCCAATTCATGTTCAATAAGATCAAAATTTTTAATTTTGTGTTATAGTTAAAAAAAATTTAAACTATGATAAATTTAATATTTTATTGAAACTCGTGTTGATGTTTGATGAATGCATTAATGTTTTATTGAAATGTGTGTTAATGTATGATAAATGCGTTAATATTTTATTAAAAACTGTGTTCGTGTACATCTAGTGTTTAAAAGTAGCGATACATTAAAGGGTTGTTTTAATGAATTATTTTAATGCATTAATAATTTAATAGCAAGCAAACATTTTTATCATTTTAAGCATTATTACAAGTTGTACACTCATATTGTGAGGAGTCCAGAGTTAAAATATTTGAAAATTATATTGGATTGAGTGAGAATTTTTACCTTATCATTCTTTTTAGAAATCCATTTAGAGTTATTACTTAATCATACATTAATAGGTATGGTGTTTTATTTTAATTTTAATTATATATTTAATTTTTATAATATATATTTAATTTATTTTTATAATATTTATATTTTATTAATTTATACCAGTTTAATATAAGTTTTATAATGATTTAATACCGATCGAATTTTTAAACCTTAAATCTACCACTTCATCTGTCCACTCTTTGGTCTAGCTTTTAAAATATTACATATAATTTCTACTTCTTTTATCAACAAGATTTTTCATTTTAAAATTTTAATGCATTCTTTTGTGATTATTTTATGTATTCATATTTGCTCTTTATTATTTCTTTCAAGTGAGAAAGGTTCATTTTTCCCACCACGTTGTACTATTGCTTTCATTATGTTAAACAAGTCTTTTTTTTAATAACTGGTATTAGAGCTTTGATTCTTTATTTATAGGTTTAACTTGATTGAAAGGTAAAGTATAATTACAAGAGAATGATTAGTTTAAATTCTATGAATTATCAAAAATAGTTTGATGTATGCAATGATTTGCACATAAGGCTTAATATTGCTTATATAGTTGATATAGTTAGCCATTTTCTCTTTAATTTATATAAAGAGCATTGGAATTCTGTGAAGTGGATTATGAGATATTTTCAAGACACTTCTGGTTTAAAATTTTGCTTTTGAGTAGAAAATCCTATTCTTTCTAAAGATAGTGATTTAATCAAAGCAAATGATGTTGATAAAGAAAGTTTACTTCAAACTATCTAATTTTTTTTATAGGAGGAGCTATGACTTGGTAGTTTAAGCTGCAAAAGTGTGTTGTTGAGTTAGAGAAGGAGTTTGTTGTCTGAAATGGAGTCCACTTTAATTAAAAGAGTATTGAATGACTTATTAGAATATGTAATTGATAACTCTTAAAGTATACATATTTTATGCATAATTTAGTGCATGTTTGAATTGATTTTAAGGGTAAGTTCATGTGAATTATATGTTTATTGAGTTAAAACCTTTGAATATGATGTTGCTTAGCTAGTTCTATGTTTGCATTCATTTTATAGGACTTTGTTGGACATTTGAACACGCTTTTGGAACTAGAGGAGGTGTGGAATCACTTTGGAGACTTAAAGTATCATGTTATGAAATTCTATATCAAATTCCAAGATTATTTGACAAGCCATGAGAAGTGCACAAAGGAAAAAAAATAAGACAAGATCATTTGAGCACTAGATTTGGTACAACTGAATTGAGAGAGGCATTAGACCCAATTATAAAGCTCTAATTATTCTGAAATTTTATAGGGTGCGAGAAAAACATTCAAGAAACTTCATGCCATCTTTCATGGCAATTAGATAAAGAATGGAGAAGATATCACGAAAATATCAAGTGATGTAGAAAGCTATCAGGCATCAGGAGCATCATCATACCTGTTATAATACTCGTGATTTCACTCCAATGCCTATGTTTTTGGTCATGATCAAGATACCGCCTTAATCTGTACATGACAAAATTCTAGGTTTTTGGGGTGTTTTGGTTACTATAAACGATGTTTATTCAGTCGTCAAAGGACATAAATCAAGTCCCAAGTCATTCTTAAGAGGTTTAATCCAAAATTGAAAGAGAAGAAGCATCCAAGGGCAAGAACTCAATATTCAAGGAAGGATTTCACCATTCAATGTCAAGATTTCAAGGATTCAAGAAGATTTATCGTGAGCTTTCTTACTCCTTATGTCTTTATATTTATTTGTGTGATTGAAACTATGTTTAAAAACTAAACTCTTTATAGGATTTAATTTTTTATGAACTTTATAATGTGGTGCTTTTTGTTATTCTTGTTTTAACTTTTGAGTTATAAGTTTATGAATTAGATTTGTTCATGGATGTTAATTAATTTAGATTATAGTGTTATGCGAATGTAAACATTTATTTCAAAACTTTGATTATATGTATGAATGAAATTTCAAAATTTATTATATGCATTAGATCATTCCATGAACAAACCATCTTACATGGGAAGATAGATGTTAGATGTGAATTTTTCAAAACAATAGGTTCCATAGAACATATTAATATTTTCAATTCGAATAAAGATAACTTCTCCTAATTTAATTAAATTGAATAGATGCTACGTTGCTTGAGAAAGAGTGTAATTTATATTAGGGAATCTACGATCTATCAAATATGGGATTTGAGTTAAAGCAAGATAAATAAAGAGTGCTTACACATCCTAGAGGGATTAATTACTTAAATCTTACCTTCATCATTGATTTTTTCTCCTTATAAGTTTGTCTAGGCATTTCACTTACATTGTTTTGTTTCTTTTAATCATTAAACCAATCAATCAATCTTTTTCTTTTGAGTAGATAGTTATGTTTATATAGGAATTCATTAACAATAGCAGCCATTAGGATTCGACACCTAGACTCATCCTAACTATATTACATCCGATAGGTATAGTTACCTTTTGGTGTGTTGTGATATTGTTTAATGTGTTCTTGGTTAATTCTCTTTTAAAATTTAGGTATGTCACAATCACCATTAAGTGTTTAGTGCCGCTGCCGAGGACTGCATCTTACTAAGTGTTTTTCCATTCTTATTTAGTCTAATTTTATTTATGTTATTTCAATTCTTACTTGTTTCTTAGTTTTCAATTTCTATTTTCTACATTTTTTATTTGTTTTAGAACTTTTCGTCTCTTTAGCTCTTTATTTGTTTCTTCAAATTTCCGATTAGTATCTCTATGCATGACCAAGAGCCATCATATTTCTCTCATGGAAGTAAATCCTAAAATTGAACGAATGTTTCATAGAGGACTAAGAGAGAAGAAGTCAGAAGCTAGTGCTAAGTTAGAGGTCTTAAAGCCACAATTTGACAATATGGAGCAAGAGTTAGGACCAAGGATTCAGCTTACGATGGATGATCTTTCTATACCCTCACTATAGGGAACAAAGTCAACTATCCAAAGGCTAAAGGTTACGAGCACAAGCTTCAAGATAAAGCCTCAGATGATACAAATGTTCCATAATTATATACAATTTGACGAACTCCCAATGAAGATCCAAATGTTTACATTACCAATTTCTTTGCAACACATCCAAGCTAAATGGAGTGTCAAAAGAGGCTGTTAGATTGAGACTATTCCCTTTCACTTTTCATATAGAGCCAAGTTATAGATAAAGTCGAATCCACCAAGTTCCATCACATCTTGCAACCAATTAGCAAAGAAAATTTTAACCAAGTACTTCCCACCTTCTAGACTTACTAAATTTTGCAATGAAATTGTCTCTTTTCAGTAATGGGAGGAAGAAAATTTTTATGAGGCTTGAGAGCATTGGAAGGACAAGCTTCGAAGATGCCCACATCATGCCTTACACTTGGGCATGCTAATGCAAACTTTTCACAGAGGCTTAACATTATAATGAACACTTATCGGTGGGGAAGTGTAAGATAGAAGCAAAAATAAATCTAAGGAGTACATAATGTAGATCGAGTATCTTCACTAGAAGTAAAGGTGAAAGCTCTCATAAGGAAACTGGAGAATACGACAATTGCATCATCTATAGCTCAGGTTATGGCTTACGATTTCTATGTAGGTGGATACCCCAATAATGCATCCTGGTCAACAAGTGTTAGGATGCAAGCTGAGCAAGTGAATTATATGGGAAATCAGCAAGGAAATCCTTATAGCAACTTTTACAATCTTAAATGGCGTAATAACTCAAAAAAAAATTTATAGAGAGCTCAAGGTCAACAGGGTAAAAGTCATTCACTTGGTTTCCAAGCTCAATCTCGACAAAGTAAGCAACCTAGTTTAAAGGAAGTATTGGCTAAATGTGTTACGACTTATGATGCTTAATTTCTGAACATTGAGGCATTAATCAAGAACTTGCAAAATCAAATGGGATAATTGGCCAAAAGTGTCTTTGAGAAGCCTACAAGTGCTTTACCAGGCAATAATGAGAATAATCTGAAGGATCAAGTACATGCAATATTCTTAGGAGTGGAGGAGTAAATCATAGAGTTAGTGAAAGATGGGCAATGCACCGAAGAGGAAAAAGAGATCAAATAAGAGGTTGATAGAGGATTGGAGCCACCAAGAGCGAATCTCGACAAGGCGACCAGTAAAGACCAAAGGAACATATAATTATTCCTTTAAACTCTATCAAGAGATTACGAGCTAATACTCCTTTGGTAAAATCTCTTATGCAAGAACCTAAGAATACAAAATTTGTATGCAATTTTCACGAAGATAAAAAGAAAAGGAGAAGTTCTAGATAAAAGATGAATGAAGAATGTGCAGCAATCTTCATTGAAAAGTTACCCAAAAAATTAAAGGATTCAAGGAATTTCTCAATCTTTTGTACTATTGGTAACTTGTATTTGCATGATGCATTAGTTGATCTAGGGGTCGAAATAAATATGATGTCTAACAAATTATTCCATAAATTAGCTCTAAAGATCACTAAACCCACTAAGATAAACATACAGTTAGCGGATAAATCAATAAAATATCCTAGGAGAATTATTGAAGATGTGCCAGTGAAAGTTGATAGGTTCCTATTTCTTATTGATTTTATGATCTTAGATGTAAAGAATGAAGATGAAATTCCTTTGATTTAGGTAGACCTTTTATAGCCGCTTCTAAGGCGATGATTGATGTCCTAGAAAGACGACTAACTCTTAATATTAAAGGTGAATTAGTCACTTTCTCTAATTTAAAACTATCACACCATCTTACATTCTTCCTCTTATGAGGCAGTATTTGACAAACTCAAAGTACCTTGGAAGAGACTACTACTAGCATACTTCTGGAATGCGACTTCTTAATGATGTCAAGCCTTGAGCAAATTTAAAATTCAATAACAAAACCCTAAAATTAAATAAATTAGATGAATGGATAGAGAGTGATGAAAAAGGCTTAAAAGGCTCAGAAAATAAGAAGAAAAAGAGAGCTCACAAAAGGAAGGCTTAAAAGGTTTAACAAAGCCAAAGTTTGTCTAGCTAATAATATTACACAAGCACTTTGTAGGAGGCAATCCATTAAATTTCTTCTCAGTTTTTTTTATCTATTTTTACAATAGTTAAAGGTACGTCTCTTCTTGTTTAATTCATTTGTTTACTTTATTTTTCCTTATTCATTGTTTTGCATGTTTTAGACGTCAAGATCACATTAATTTATAAGTGTTTTAAGAATCATGAAAATGTTTTAAGTGTTTTAAATATTTTCAAAAAAAAACTTAAAATCTGGACAATGTAAATCACGGATAACATCACACTATGGGGTCAAGGCCTAGGGTTTTAAAAACAAACTCGACCCCCTCTTCTCATTTTTTTCACTCGTATCTCTCCCATCGTTCGTGACTGACCTTCCGATCCTCTCCAACACCCTCAACTATAAATTTATTCAAGTTTGGAACATCATTCTCTCATCTTTCTAACCAAATCTTTAAGGCATCATGAATAGATAGAAAGAGAAGACCAAAAAGGCTCGTCATGATAAGCCACTCTTATCTCAACATCAACTTTAATTTACTAGCCTCGAGCTTTAACTTAAGTACAATACCTAGTGGAATTTGCAAATCGATCTGACATGTTTTTTGCAATTTTATAATTTAGAAATTGTGGGCATCGCAAACTCAGTAAGCAACTATCTAGAGGATGGAGGATGGGAGTATTTTGTTGCAATCTAATAGTTCGGCTACAAGAACCTTTTTGTTGAACCAAGGTGGTTCTAATCATGTGTTTTGATGATGACAAAACATTATTATTATTAATGCTTAAGTGTTTGAAATGTTTATAAGATAGATTAATGTTTAAAGTGTAAGAGCATATATGTGGAGTCTAAGGTAAAAGAGCTATCTTGAAGATATTGAAGAGTAAGGTAGAAGAGCTCAAGCATGAGATGAGCATTAGATGATCAAGAGCTTGAAGATCAAAGATCAAATGATAAAGTTCAAGTGATGATCAAGCTTGAAGATCAAG
>JAOXYD010037182.1:0-13871 GCA_028565735.1 Pinacopodium congolense | reverse complement strand
TCCCACAAGGATTAGGATTAGTCCCTTAACAACTTGAGGCAGATAACTATTCAAACAAGATAATTTATTTGTAAATGAGTTCCAATTTAAAAGAATTATATGTTTTAAATAATAACTATCCAAATAAGATAATTCATTTGTAAATAAATTATATATTCTAAATTTATTATTTCCAAACGACGTGCTAATGCCTTGAACTTTTTGAATTTACATTTGTCTTTAAGTTCAAATATCTAAGATTACACTTGATACAATAAGGTGCAATATAATGTGAATCTAGTTTATGGATTTTCTTTTGAAACTTTTTAAAATATAAAATAACATAATATTTTTGAGCATTTGATTTCTAATAATCAATTTAACAAGTATAAAGAGAGAACATGCAATATTTAATGAGAGAGTATATAACGACCCTATTCTTGAAAATGTTGAATATTTATATAATGACATAATAGTACATAAGATAACAATACTTTTATCCATTTTATGCAATATTGAGAAAACTCTTAAGTATTTGGACTCTCTTTTAACTATAAGGTCAAAGAGAATTGATTCATATCTATCATTTGCCTCGCTCTCCACCTCCCCCGTGCTTGGATGACAAACATGTTTTAATGTTGAAATTTTCACAATATAATATGGAGTTCAAGAATGATCTATAAGATCCATGACTTTCTTACCTTAAGTTTAGTAGCGAAACTTGCCATCTAGTAGTTTCAACAATCTACTGTCTTTTTTTTGTTTGTTAATATATCAGTTGGCTTATCTTTTGGTCTACGAGGAAATCAATTCATGAGTCTTTTACTTTAAAAATTATATGGATTGGAAAATATGTAGACTTATTGTATTCAGAAAGGAAGGTGTTCAACATAATAGAAACAATAATGCAATAACCTTAAAACTTGAATGAAACTATAAGGAACAAATATGAATGCATAAAATAAATCACACAAGAGAACAACAAATTTTTAACATGAAAAATCTTTTCAATGTGAGAAGTAAAGATCACAAAATTTAATTTACAAAATAATTTACTATAAAATCAATGAGTACATCAAATGCATTTTCTAAGAATCCAAGAGTTCACAATAACAAATACTTGTAAAAAAAGTGTAACCAGTGAAGTGTATACCAAAATTTAGATATACAATAAAGGCTATTTTTCTATACTGCAATAATTCTTTCCCTATACTACGACAATTCTTTTTCTATGTTTTTAATGTTCACTACTTCTATACACCATAAAAAACAAAAGATAGCAATAAATACTCTCCAATACTGTAACAGATCTTCCCTTTATATTGTGAATTTTCCTTCTTTGCATAATAACAAATCTTTTCCAGTACTGTGACTTTAACAGTTTCTATAGAAAACATCTCTCATAACAAAGAGAGAAAATGGCTACAAACACTCACAAAATATGAAGAGAATAAATGACAAAACCAAAGAACTAGGAATATTAAATAGCTACATAAGTCCCACAAGATAGCCATAAACCAAACACAAAACAACTATAAAGAGAGAATAGAAAATTGGATAAATACAACTAAAATCATCCACCATATTAACTACAAACCTTGATCATGTAAGAAGAAGAAAGTGATGATTTTCCAAAAATAACAAATGCTTATCAAATGGAAGAGAGAACAGAAGATGCTAGATGGTCATAACATAATTCAAATCAAAACCCTTATTTAATAAGTTTTCTTTCAATTAAAAGTGAATTTCATTTTAGGAAAGCTCACAACAAACTCTCCTTCAGACTCAAACAGAGGCCTTTGTCAAATCGACAATTAAATAGAAAGTTTTAAAATTTACTCTTAGTAAAGACTTTCTCATCATGTTTGAATCAATATCACCTATATGTACTTTTTCAAATTCAAGTAACTTAAATTCCAAAATATCACATATCTAATGATACCTCATATCAATATGTTTAAATATATCATGGAAAGTAGTATTCTTACTGAGATAGATAGCACTCTAACTATAATAAAATAAAACATATCTCCTTTAAATAAAATTGAGCTTTTGAAAAAAAAATTTCATCCAAAACAACTCTTTACAAACTTCTTTTTTTTTGTTGATAAATCAGAAAATAGATTAATAAAGAAAAGATATGTACAAGTAAGAGAAGCCAAGCACAGCTAATCTAAAAAACTGGAGAACAAAAGCAAACACCAACCACAGCCTAGAACTTAAGGAACCTTTAAAACACAAACAAAAAAAGGGGAGCCCAACCTCTTCAACAAGCAAGGAGAAAGACTCGAAACCAATAGAAACAAAGACCAAACAAGAACTTTCTAGCCTAGAATGAATAGACTGGGGTCTAGAACCAATGCAACAGAAAATTTTGAAATCTCTTCTGAAGCACAAGAGAGAGATCTTTCTTATGAGAAAAGATCGAAGTCTTCTAGTTCCCCGGAAATGAGGTCTCAAAAGTAAACTCCATTTGAAGAGCTTCCCATTGCTAGGTTGGTCTAAACTAGGAACTGGGATCGAGACCAACAAAACTCCTTAAAAAATGAGCATAATAGATCCCGAAAAAATAGCTACTCAGAGGAGAATTTCGACTTCATATGAACTGTACCTTTGACCGAAGATTCATATCTCAGCTTCTTGAATCTAGGAGGAGAAGAGTCTTTAGAGGGTTCATCATCATCTATCGACCTCTGAGTAGATAACCTATTGACATAGTAGATAACTTGAGCATGAGCCGGTTCAGGGGCATTTGAGCTTCTGTTGGAGGACTCAGTAGTAACAGATACACAGAGGCCTCCGATTTGTAACTTGTTGCTTAGAATCCATGGATTTTTTCCTTTGAAGGGGGGACCTGCACTAGGAATACCTGCAAAACAAAGTTAGGAGTAACTTGCAGAACACTAAACTACAATTACCTCTCTTCAGCGTATAGGTTAACGTGTTCCATAGTGTGAAGGACTGCTTCGGCCAATATTTTAAAGGAGTAAGTTATATATTTGTTAACTAAATTTATAAGTTGTTATACAATACTTCTTAACAAAATATTTGTATATTAATTACTTGTGATTTTTATAAGAAAAATTAATTTTGACTCAAATTAAATGAATTTTAGAAGATTGGTCACATAATTAAAAAAAATTAGAAAATTGCTCCCTAAATTAAAAAAATTTTAAAAGGTTACTCACTGAATTAAAAAATTTTAAAGATAGGGACGTACACGTGGACCATAACGTAGCAAAATCAATTTACCACATCAGTATAAACTTAACAAAGTTAACATTTTTACCTTAATTGTAAAACTTTTTAAAGATTGATCAATCAATTGAAATATTTTCAAAGTTTGTCATTCAACTGAAATAATTATAAAAGATTAACTACTTGTGTAGTTGTTATCCCAAAAAGGAAGTAATGAACTTGATATTTGAAGGGGATACAACCTGCTCAATTTGAAAATTACTTTGAGAGTAGTTGTTGCCTAAATGAAGAAAATGAAATTCAGTGGAAATATATCTTATATCCTTTATCAAAAGGGATATTCTCACTTGATGAATACGTTCAAAAGTTCAAGGAGATTTATGATGAACTTGCAACAATTAGCAAACATCTTAGTGATGTTGAAAAAGTTTTCCAAGTCTTGCAAGGACTTGGAGACAAATTAAAAAAAAAAAGAATATTGTTTGTCTAAGCCACCGTATCTATTGTTAAACTAATTTATTATGTCTTTACAAAATTTTCAGCATGTATTTTCTTTCCTGAAGATAAAAAAGAACTAAATCATAATCAATCATTTATTAGACAAAGAGGAAGAAGAAGAGGCCTGTATGGAGGAAGAGGTATCTATAGCTGAAAAGGTCAAATCTCTTTCACTAAAAATTATTCCTATAACAACTATTAACCTTTACATGTTCATCATCACTCAAAATCAAACAACAATTGGAAAAGACAACCAAGTAAGTAGAACACAAGTTAAGTACCTTGTCAAATATATGAGCAAACCAATTATACATCAATTAGTTGCTTTTACAGGTATAACTAAGGATAAAATGTCTAAGAAGCCTTCGAAGCGATAAAGTTAAACAATGATTATAACACTATTACTCACATGAAAATTTAAGGAGGTAATCTAAAATATATGAGAACTTGTTTTGCTAACAATTCTATATTTATCGGTGATGGTCAAGCTTTACCTATTATGTATGTCGAGAGAGTCTTATTGAATACCTCACATGATGAGTTTTTGTTAAATAATGCTTTGGATGTGCTTGAAAATAAGAAAATTTTAGAAGTAAGCTTATTAGTGATTATTTTATTTTATTACTTTCAATAAGTTTGTTATTAAGGATTATATGCACTTGAAAGAAGGATAACTTAAGGAAACATATACTGCTACTACTATCAAATCTTCAGAAGTTAGTTAGAAATAGGGCACACTCACTTAGGCTATCCCATTTTGAAATTTCTGCAAATTTTAACAAATAAGAGAAGTTATCGATGTTTTACATTAGTTGACTAGAAATACTATAAATAATATTTTTTTTAAACTAATAGTATATATAATTGTTGCCAACTTGGGTGATGTGGCAAAATTGTCTTTAATTATTCATAATCTATTTCCAACTTTCCTTTAGAAAAAAATCATAATGATTTATAGGGTTCTGGTCCAATTCCTTTTTTCTCAAAATTTTCAATATTATGTAATTTTTGTTAATGACTTGGCTCGTTGTACTTGTTTATATCCTTTAAAAAATAAATCTGAATTTTTTCAATGTTTTCTTAAATTTCAAGCTCCGTTCGAGAATTTCTTTGATAGGAAAATTAAAATATTTCAACTTGATGATGATAAAGAATTCACTTCCCATCAATTTAAAAATCATTTGGAATTATTTTTTAAAAAATCACTTGATATTATGTGGAATTACACATTAGATTTCTTTCCCATTTAAGCCAAAACATAACAGATTTGTAATCAAGACCATCGATGCATTATTAAAATTGGGTTAGCCTTACTCTTCCATGCAAATATTCCTCTCAAATTTTGGATGGATACATTCTTAAATGCAAATTATCTAATTAATAGATTACTATTTCATTTAGAACTAGTAAGAAAATTCCTTGTTGGTAATTCCATAAAGACATTAATTACTCTAATTTATGTTTTATTTTTGTTTTCAATACTTTCCTTATTTAAAAACATCATGTATACATTCATCTTCCGATATGATTGAACACTTATAATTATTAACTCCACAATACCTTAAACACTGTCTTAGCAATCTATAGTAAGGTTTGTATCTCTTCACCTTAAATATTACATTTGTCATACTATTCTTTCTGTCAAATATTGTCTTATAATGGAAGGCTATAATTCTCTAAGATTTAATGTAATCCATAATTTTAGAGAATAATGGAATATATAAGATTTTTTATAACTTATAATTTGTAGGGATTTGATAGATGATAAAAGTTAGATTCTTACATAGCTATTTAATGAGTGTATATGTACCTATATATAGAGAGCATTTGAATCAATGAAAAACAATTCTCTTCTTTCAAATTATAACATAGTATTAGAGTCTAAGGGGTTGTTTGGTTTCATTGTAGTTTCTAGTTTTAGTTTCTTATTTTTTTAAACACATAAATAAATAAAAACAGTACATAAAAAAAAAGACAACACACTAATATAGCACAAAAGCCAAGAAAAATAATACAGAAACCAAAAACAACATACAAAAATTAATACAAAAATCACAACTAAAAACCACAACCAACAACAATATCAAACGACTCCTAACTTCTTCTAAATCAATTTCTAGCCTCCATTACTACATTTTGATCATTTTGTATAGCCTTCATTGTTGCAGTTTTTACAATTATTTACATCCTTCATTGCTATATTTTTCAGTTATCCTTCTTTGTTTTGTTTTGGCAATCATTTTTATTGATAAATCTTTATATCATTTTGCATTACCTCATTTGTCTAGCCTTAATTACTACACTAAAATTTTTTCGTTATCTATATGTCCAGCTTGATTATTGGAATCAAACTCTACCTGTATAGAAATATTAAAAATTTTAGAAACTTTTCAAGCAAAGGAGAAACATTCCAATCATACACCAAGTGAACTCCAAAATGTCTAAGCATATTCAAGTACTTTTGTGCTTTAGTATATTCATGCGAGTTTTCATTTTTATTGGATTAAAATTTCTAAATATAACCTTTACTAAATCTTGTTTTATGAACTCTGGAGCTACTGATCATATGACCCATTAACAAAAGATCTTCTTTACCTCAAAGCAATAAGATACTAACTAACCACAGCTGATGGTTCCTTAACCACTATAACTGGTGTAGGGCATGTCAAAATAAGTCCATCACTATCTTTAAAGAATGTTCCTTGTGTTCCTAAATTGTCCATAAATCTTACCTCGATTAAAAAAACTCTCTAAAGACTTATATTTCCATGTAGTTTTTATCACAATTATTGTATATTTGAATATAAGAATCTAGAAAAGATGATTGAACTTGCTAGAGAAATAAATGACCTTTACCATCTTGAAACACAAAGTAAGATAAACAATCCCAAGGATAAAATATCTAATTCTTCTCTTTCGGAGTTTTTCTTATCTAACAAAAAGAAGATTTTGGCTTTATTATTGTCAACTTGGACATCCATCTTTTAAAGTTCTTAAAATTCTTTTCTTTCTTTGTTTAGGAGTCCAAATATTAAAAACTTTCATTGTGAAGTGTGTGAACTTGCTAAATACAAATATGTATCATTTCTTGTTATTGATACAAAAAGTCTTGCTCCCTTTTTCCTTATTCATGGTGATATTTGAAGTACATCTTTGATTTATAATAATTCCAGGGTAAGATAATTTGTTTCGTTCATTAATAATTTTATTTGGGTTACTTGGCACTTTTTGCTCAAATATAAATCTGATGTCATAACTATTCTCTCAAATTTTTTTTATGGTTAAGAATTAATTTAGGTTCAATATCAAAAGATTCATGCCAAATAATGATAGGGATTATTTCAACCGAATTCTTACTCTATACTTTCAAAAAGAAAGAATAATCCATGAGTCATCTTGTGTTAATACCCTACAAAAGAATGGAGTAGCAAAAAGGAAAATTTGTTAACTTCCTTTATATTTCAAAATCAATATACTTGGAAATAGTTTTTACAACCACTTACCTCATAAGCCGTTTGCCTTTTATAGTATTACGGTTTAAAAGCCCAGTGGAAACTCTCTTAACATTCAACCTTAATCTACATACTACAAATAACCTTATCCTTATAACACTTGGATGCTTGTCATTTGTCCATATCTATAGTCACAATAAGGGAACACTAAATCTAAGAGTAATAAAATGTGTTTTTGTAGGATATTCCTCAACCAGAAAGGGATATAAATGCTACCATTCCCCCTCAAAGAAATTTTATATCTCAAGGGATGTAACTTTCTATAAATAAGAGTCTTATTTTACCAATTCTCATCTTCAATAGGAGACTTCAATAATAGAAGATAAGGAGTTCTTCTTGAATGTATTGCCACTTTTAATGTCTAAATCACCTTATTCATCCAACTCCATGACGCCAAATCTTAGGTAAAAAATTCCATATTTTGATATCCCAAATCTTATTCCCAATCCTGTGCTTGAAATTCTACATCTTGACAATTCAAAACCTCTTGAAACTATATTTAAAAATCAGCCTCCAGAAAAACCAAATCCTTCTCTTAAGGATGTGAGATTTAAAAAGGGAAAGATGTTCATAAGGAGGATAATAACTATTCCTGAATCTATATATGGCTAAGAGTCCAACTTGAATCTTTACATGAATTAACAATTTGTAACAATTAATTACCAAATAAAACTGGAATTCAAGTGGATAATGATGGTCGAGACTTTTATATTGCCGTTATAAAAGGGATCATAAAGTATATAAAATGACCATTACACCTTCTTGCACATTTCCTATTATTTTAAAAAAATTTACCATCTCACAAAGCCTTTATTACAAGCCTAAATACCATTACCATTCTTACCTCCTTATCTGAGGTTTTATTTAATGAAAAATGGAAACAAATTATGAAGATGGGGATGGAGGCATTGGAAAAAACATAACATTTGGAAATTGGTGAGGTTACCTACTAGAAAGAAATTAATGGGATGTAAATACGTATATACATTGCAGTATAGAGCAAATGAATCAATAAGAAGATACAAGCCAAGATTGGTAGCCAAGGGAAATTACCCAAACCTATAAAATTGATTATTCAGAGACTTTTATTCTAGTTGTAAAGATAAGTACCGTTAGAATTTTGTTACCATTAATAGCTAATTATAGTTAGGAATTAGAATAGTTTGATATAAAAAAAATGCTATATAGAGAACTAAATGAAGAAATTTACATACATATGCCATCAGGTTATGGGAACAACTTAGCTAGTCATACTGTGTGTAAATGGAAGAAAGTTTTGTATGGTCTTAAATAATCACCCTAGCATGATTTGGAAATTTTCAGAAAGTCGTGATGGTTATGAGATATAATAAATCCAATGAGATCATACACTATTTATTAAAGACTCAACCTCAAGAAAAGTCATAACTATTTTCATTTATATAGATGACATAATAGTGATAGATGATGATGATAAGAAAAACTACTCCTGAATTAGTCTTTGACTGAGGAATTTGATATCAAGGCGGTAGGAAGATTAAAATAGTTTCTTAAAATTGAGGTTGCTCAGTCAAGACAAGGAATTTTTCTTTCTTAATAAAAGTATATCATTAATCTCCTAAAGGAAACAAGTAAGACAATGTCTGAACCATCAAGTACTTCAATAGATATAAATCTCAGACTTAGAGAGGCTAAGGAAGATAATACAATAGGCAAGGAAATGTATCAACTTCTAATAGGAAAAATAATTTATTTGTCATATACATGACTATATATAGAATATGTCGTTAGTATGTAGTCAATTCATACAAACCCAAAGGAACTTCATCTGTATGCAGAGTGATACCTTATCTTAAGGGTACACCAGGAAATGGTATTCTATTTAAAAGGATTGGAGTTTTAGTACTGGGGGCATTTACAAATGTTGATTATGCTGGGTCAATTGTTGATAGAAGGTCAATCACTAGATATTGCATCTTTCTTGTTGGAAACCTTGTGACATGAAAGAGTAAGAAATAAATTGTGGTAGCATGATCTAGTGAAGAGACAAAATTTCGGGCAATGAATCAATGCACGTGTGAATTACGTTAGTTAAAGATTATTTTGGAGAACTTAAAAATTAAGTGGGATGATATAATGAGACTCTAATGTGATGACAAATATACAAATAGTATAGTTCACAACCTAGTATAACATGACCGAACAAAGTCCATTGAAATTAACAAACAATTTATCAAAGAAAAGTTGGAGAGCGGCCTAATTTATACACCATACATGTCTACACATAATCATCTAGTTAATACACTTACCAAAAGATTAAATAGTTTCATATTTCAGAGTATTATTTCTAAGCTGGGAATGATAAATACCTTTTCACCAAACTTGAAGGAGAATGTCAAATATTGTCTTATTATGAATGGTTTAAATTCCCTAAAATTTAATATAATCCCTAATTTTAGGGAATAACGTAATCCTTAAGATTTTGTATAATCCCTAATTTTTAGGGGTTCGATAGATGATAGAGATTAGCTTCCTAGTTAGATTATTCAATTAGTGTATGTATACCTACGTATAAAGAGCATTTGAATCAAAGAAAAACATTTTTCTTCTTCCAAATTTTGATACCTTCACATCTCGATGCTACTCTTTTAATTTCTCTTACTAAGTTAAAAAATTTAAAAACAACTTTCAAATTTGTAAATTGGAAAAAAGCCATGCAAGAAGAAATTAATAAGCTTTAACGTAACAAAATTTGGTCTCTTATCTCTTGTCCACCAAATGCCTAATGTTATAGTTGTAAATGGGTATACAAGACCAAATACAAAGAAGATGGCAGTGTCTATAGGTTTGAAGCACAGTTAATGGCCAAAGGTTATAGGCTATGAATTTGACGAACCATTTAGCCTTGTTGTCAAGGCCACAACTATTTGTGTCATACTTAATTGTTTTCTTTTCAAATAACCTCTTAAGCAATTAGATGGAAAAAAATGCATTATTGAATGGTATCTTTAATGAGAATATATACATAGAGCAATCATTTGGTTTAGTGCATCTTATTCTTTCCAGACATGTTTACCTTTGGTATAAATTATTTTATAGTCTCAAGTAAGCACCTTGTGCTTCGTTTGCTAAATTATCGTATCGTCTTATATCTTTTGGTTTTCATTTTAACAAAGCTGATCCTTCTCCATTTATAGATAATCATAATACTAATTTAGTTCTTTTTTATTTATTAGATGATATAACTGTCATTAAAATGCTTCTTCACTTGTCTTTCAAATTGTTTATCATCTAAAGAAAGAGTTTCCACTCAATAATTTATGATAATTCACCTATTTCTTGACCCTAAAATTAAATCCTTCTCTGGCGAACTTACACTTTCTCAAACAAACTATTCATGATCTCCTCGATAAAGCTAAAATGCTTAAATCTTCTCCATTAACTGCTCCAATCACTATAAAACTAAATCGCCTTCATAATGACAATGAGCTAACTATCAACCAAGCGTGCCAACATTTTCAAAATCCCACCATGAAGGACCTTTGAGTAGTTAAATGTATTTTGCTCTACATTAAAAGGACTATAACTTATGGCCTTTGTTATCTATCTCAATGTTTTCTCACTCTGTTATACTCCATGCAAAGGATACATTGTATATCCTTTTCATATTATTACATTGTTATTCACATTTTTCTGATGATCACGTGGTTTTTTATTATCGTAATACAAAACAAAAATTTTAAGATTTGTGTCAATCTTAAGCATATTACAAGTTATTGGGCATGATTATGGTATGATATTTGCTATATTTCTAAACACATACAGTTATCTGGAGGTACATTTAGTTTATTGATGCATAGTGGGATATAAAGTTTTTATACGATAAATATTATTTTTGATGTAATTTAGCATAAAGTGGAGATATTGAGATTAATAAATAAAGTATGGTACGTCAAGTTTTAGTATCATGCAATTTGTCATACTGCATTTTCTCACTTATGTTAGTAAAGTGATTAGATATGCATGATTATATTGAAACTGTATTACAATATGATGCATGTTTCTAGTATTTTTTTATATTAAGAGCCTTATGGGATAAAGTGTTAGATTTATTTATCTTTAGATTAAAATTAATTTTCTAAAGCTTATTTTTAGTTGGTCATTTCTTTAAGGAAATTAATGCTTATCCATGTTATTACAATATTCTTTTAGACAACATTAATTGGACTAAGGTAAATTAAATCATGGTCTATAATAAGATACATCTTTTGTCTAATAAGAAAGTATTACCCTATTAATGTGGGTCGAATAGTTTTTTGGATTTGTGATAGGAGAGTCTAATAAAATACTGTTCATAAAGTCAAATGCTAGACCTCCTACTCTTATTATATATAGACTTAGATGTTAAGTTGCTTAAGCCATCTCACATTCCAAGTATTATAAAAGAGGAGAAAAATCATGCATTCTCTCTCTACAACTCTCGACCTTTTCTTTACACTTATTGCTCTCTTCTCTCTTTATCTTTGGATTCCCGCTCTCTCTTTATGTTTTCTATTTATTTTTACAAGTCTAAATATAACTCTCTTTTTTTATTATATCAAGTCAAGCTATTGACATAAAATCAAGTATAGATTTCTACAACATACACATTTATATGGTTAGATCCTAAGGTAATTCATTAGTTTGAACATAAAGTTACTATCACTTATCACATAACATAAAGAAGTGCATAATTTCTTTATAGTTGAGGATATAAACGTTAGCTAATTATTTGTTATTATCTCAATTTAAAATATTTAAATTATTATTTATATAGTAAAAATAAAAATTTAAAAATATATGATAAATTCAATAATTTAATTTTTAATTGTTACTTCATTATTGCAAAATATTTCTTTTATATAATAATCTATTAATTCCTTATATTTATTTTATATAATAATATATTACTTATTTATTTTAAATGTATTATTTAAAGAATTATCAATTTAAGGTCAGATAATGGATTCAATCCAAAAATTAGTGAATTCAACTGTATAAAAGAATAACTTCAATAAATTTTATTTTTAATTGTTGCTAATAACTGTTATTATAAAATATTTATCTGATATAGTATTAAGATAATAGACTCATCAATGCCTAAACTTTTTTAATTTTTTTATAATAGGATCAAACTTTTAAATATTTTAAACTAATAATTTAAAATTTAAAATTTATGTAATTAAAGTCAAAAGAATGATTACGTCTGTTATTTGTTAACGTAGTTGACGAAGCATAAATGTGTATGGCACGTAAATCTTCATGTAGCAGAATATGTATTAAAGAGAAACTTGATTTGTATTTAGATGATAAAAAGTTGAAAATGTTTAGGAATTTAGTTGCTCATTTAAAAGGAGACAAACAAAGAAAAAAGATAAATAGTAATAGATACGTGGAGAGGAGTTTGATTCGAATTTAAAGGACAGAGAGTTGAAAATGTATAAGAATTTAGTTATTTCATTTAAAAGGACAACTGCAGAAAAAGAATTGCAACGTTGAAATGGGTTTAGACTTTAGATAATAAAGAGTGATAATTGGGCAGGGGTTTTACCGCTTCGTTGAGACAACTCGAAAAAAAAAATACTGAGGGATAGTTTGGTTAAATTATGTGTGTTGATTTTTTGTTTTTGTTTTTATAAATATAAAAATTTTAAAAATAGTATAAAGTATGAAAAAGGTATAAAAATTAATAAAAATAAAAATAAAAATCGAAAATAAAAAACTGAAGCAAAGAATGAATGTGAAATTTAATAAACTGGTTTCACGTGGTCGTACTACCATTAGCCTTGCTGTTCAGATCGGACAGGGTTGATCTTGGACCACTCCCTAGCTTTCTGATTGCCACGTGTATTTTTTGCGCATTTAAAACGTTGTTGCCACCATCATGCTTTCCTGATTAAATAAAGAAAAGCAGCATATAGCTTTTACTTTTTATGCTGTATCTCTTCTGCTTTTTCTTTTAGCATGTAGCTTTTACTTTTTATGCGGAATCATGGTTGCAATTGAAGTCCATTATTTCCCCATACATTATGAATATACGGATCCCACTTTTTTTTCCCCTCTAATTAAGAATATTATAGCATTAATTATTCTAAAATAAAATATGCAAATCTTACTTGTTTTAAAATTACTTGTATTACTTACATTTTGGTAATTAACATTTATAGAAAATATTTTTGTCAAATTTTATCAGATTATTATAATATAAATTGTTATTAATATTAGAACAAAACAATCATACAAATTCTGCTTTATAAATAACAGTTAGCCACGTAACACTTTCTCCTAAAATAAATTGACAAAATATATTAATAAAATATTTCTTTTTAAAATTTTATTTTTGTTATATTATTTATTATAAGTTAGAATAACAAAAATAATTTTTAATAAGGAGAAAATTATACATAAACGAATTACTTTAATATCCGTTTATAAATTAGATTTATTTTTGTTATTGAGAGAGATATAATATATAATATATAATAAGAAATAGAAAGAAATTAATCGCTTGAATTATGTATGAACGTAAAATTTAATTTCTGAAACATTATTTCTCTTTTTTATTTTGCAAGAAAAAAGAAGAAAACAAAAGAAAGAGTGTGAGAAGAAATGGAGAAGAGAAGAGAATTAAGCAAGAAGAAGAACAGAGGGGGGGGGGGGGGGCTT
>JAOXYD010037161.1:0-13872 GCA_028565735.1 Pinacopodium congolense | reverse complement strand
AACTCCTTAAGATGATCTGGACACCACAGCAGCTCTGAATCAACAAGATCTAGTAAGAAAATCAAAGCATATGCAAAGATATACACATAAGAACTTAGTCTTTAATTTAATCCGGAAAAAAGGAGAATATAATGGACAATCTGAGTTAGAAAACCCCCTATGATGATTTAAAAACTTAGATATGGATCTTAGCTGCAATCTCCAATTTACAGAACTCAAAAATACAATCAGAAACTCGAAATCTAAGTGTTTTAAGCTTAAGTGTTCAAAGAAGAAAATGAAGAGAGAAGCTAGAGCTTCTCACACGAAGTTGATATGTTTCCTAGCTAATTGATGAGTGTTATCTATTTTTTTTAGCTCTATGCATACTCTGGAAGATCACCCCTCACATGCCATCATATGTCAGAAGATAACGGAATTAATTGATATCACGCCAAGGTTGAATTCTACAAGACACCAAGTTGAAATTGTTGACTTAGAGTACAACGGCACCCTACCACCCTACAACGACACCCTCTCATAGTGTCGTTATAGCCCGACTTCTGGATATCTTAAATGGCCCCCTGTTCTTCAGCAACAGCACCCTCTCCAGGGGGCCGTTAATGGTCAGCATAAGGAGGTGTTCTTTGATGTTTTTGCTCCAATCTTCATCATTAAGCTCCATTCTGCAAATCAAACATTATAGGGCATTAATTAAATAATTAAACACTAATTTAGGGGTCATAATTCACAAAATTAACCATGAAAATCATATCAATTTGACCCCTATCACCTAGTTAGTTAGCTTGTTTTTATTTTCAAATGCTTATGTCCATAGTTTCAGATACTTTAGCCTTAGGTGCTTTAGTTTAATGCTCTTCTTTAGTTTAGTGTTTTCTTAGGAAGTTTTTTATTTATAGTTTATGTTTTAATGTCTTGACACTGCACGGAACTATATCTTTATAAAAATGAAAGGAGATTTTTATTTTAAATTTTCCAACCTTTATTTTACTTGTTTTAGTATTGATATTTTTGTTATTAAGGTTGTCTTTATCAGTTATTAAATTGAATGAAACTTTACTTCATGGGTTTTAATTTATGCTTGATAATTCAGAATGATGCATGTACTTATAATATTAATCATTTGATGTTAATGTTTGTTCAATTTTTATGTGCTGAAATTTTTGTTTAGAGCATTAGTTTGAGTTTTTTTTATTACGTTTTAGTTAATTGTGTTGAATTAAGAATGGTTCCACCTTCTTACTAATGTTTGTGCTTTTGAGTATGTTGAAAGACAAGCTGGAAAAGCCTTGACCTTGATTATTGAGAAGGTCTTGAAGTTACGAACAGAAGATTCGCATGAAGACTCAAGCTTTATGAAGTAGTGTTTAAAATAAGTTCATGTTTTTGTAAACTTTGCTTGTCTTGATGTTTGCTGTGTTCAAGAGGCTTATAATTGATCATTCATGCATACATATTCTATAATATGCATATAGGTGCATAATCAATTGTTTTATGTGGTTTATCTAATCTTACTCTCTTGATGATTATCGTAATTGGTTAGGATAGTATGAAGTTAAGATAATGAACGTTTTCAAAGAAAGATTTAAAGTTAAGTTATAATCAGCTACTGGTTTTGATATAGGTCAACCAAATAAGTTTAATAGGTCTACTGAACTCTAATTAAAGCTAAATTAGTTGACTGAATAAAGGACAGTTAATCGAACTAAAGACAAAGGTTTATTTGTTGACTGAATGTTACTGAAATCGCGGATAAAGATATGATTCACTAAATTACACAACGGCCAAAGTATTTATTTTTTCCTACCTATTAGACAACATATATTAAGATTTTTGTTCAACAGATATCTTGAGTTGCATAAATAGTTTTCTCTATAATGTAAAGAAAAATAGAGAGAAGAAAATGTTTTAAATGTACATGTCTTCTATCACTACATAAGAGTTTGCTATACAAGTCTTCATTCTTCAAGTTGTGTTTTTAATATTAGTGTTTATTTCTGAGGTTTCAATTTATTATTGTGTTCATTCATTCTTTAAGCCTCTTAATTACATTTACTAAAGTGAGTAAAGTTATTTTCTATTATTCTTGTGAGTTTTTAAGAGGTTATTTTTTAGCCTAAGAAAAAAGGGAGTAAAAAGGTTCTCCTTTAGCCTGTGAAAAAAATATTATAATTGAAACGGGTTTTCTTGTTGAAGTTGCAATAAGAACAAATATCAACAGCGATGTTAGGGACTAGACTAGGTGCAAGTGGATAGCCCAGAACATGAATAAATCTGGTGTCTTTCTCTCGTCTCTTACTATTTATTATTCTGTACTTATAATATTTTCTTGTTTAGGTGAAGTTGTGCAAGTTGTTTAAGTTTCTGCATATATTATTGTGTTTAGTCTGTGAAAGATTTAAGACTAATTCACCCCCTCTTAGTACCATAATAAACCTAATAATTGGTATCATAATGTAGGTCTCACAGTAGATTAATTCTAATGAATTAGTGAGATGAGATCATATGGCACACATGATGCATAAGTTTTCTTCCTTTTCTTCTGACCTTGAAGGTCAAAATACACACAGAGCACCTTATTTTGGTGAGAATAATTACTTGCATTTTAAATCTAGGATGAGACATTATTTAAGAAGTGAGAGTACTAATTTGTGGGTTTTTGTTTCTGAAAAGACCACTTTACCTTCAAAAGTAGTAGGAAATGATCTTGTGATTAAGGATGATAAAGAACTAAATTTCGAAGAAAAGAGATTAGCTTCATTAAACAGTAGAGCCCTGTATATTTTATTCTAATCCCTTAGCATTGAAGAGTTTAATAAAATTTCAATGTGTGACACTACATATGACATGTGGCATACAATAGAAATTACATGTAAAGGCACAAATAAAGTAAAAGAAACAAAAATTGGCATGCTTACTCATCAATTTGAATTGTTTAAAATGATGCAAGATATATTTCAATGATGTATGCTCATTTTAATAACATTGTTAGTGCTTTAAAGGGTCTAGGTAAGACCTATTCCAACAATGAGCTTGCTAGGAAAATCTTGAGGTCTCGACCAAATTCTTGTTAACCTAAAGTGATAGCAATACAAGAAGAACAAGATCTCAACATTCTATCACTCAAAGATTTGGTCAATTCACTTACACATGAAATGGTGCTAATGGACACATAAGAAGGAAATGCACCCAAAAATAGGAACATTGCTTTTAAAGCAATAGAGAAGGGTGAAGGAGGGAATGAAGAATCATCTTATGATAGTGGTGAAGAAGGATCCATTGCACTTATTATAAGAGGCTTAAGGAAACTCATTCGAGGAAAAGCTCCAATCCACAATAAGGAAGGTAAGTAATCTAAAACAAAATTATCAAGTATATCATGTTTTGAGTGTGGTGAAAAAGGGAATTTGAGGTCGCATTGCCTGCATCTTAAAGAGGATGAAAAGGAAGAAAAGAAAGAAAGGAAGGAAAAGAAAAATTACAAGAAGAAAGTATTAAAAGCAGTATGCAGTGAATCGAGAGAATAAGAAAAAGGAAATAATGAACATGTGTTTTGTAGCCCATAATGAGGTAAATACCTCTAACCCAAATGACGAAGTTAAAATTGGATACACACATAAAGAACTATTAGACTTTGTAGGAGATTTGGAAAAGAAAAAGAAAGCCTTGCATGATAAAAGCTTGGAATCCATGAAAGAAATGCATGAGTATAAATTAGAAGATCATAATCTTAGAAAGGACTTAGTGAAAGATGGCCTTAAAGAAAAAAGTACAAACACTTAAGAGCTTGTTTGATAATGATTTTGTTTTTTATTTTGGTTTTTGGTTTTCTACTCATAAAAATCAAAAAAACATAACAGAAATTAAAAAACCAACATACTAATACAACAAAAAAATCGAGAAAGACAACATAAAATTCCATAAAAATACAAAAATTCTAATACAAAAATACAAAAACCACAACCAAAAGCTAAATCAAACGACCCCTGAAGAATCACTATCAAAGTTTACAAAAGGCAAAGAAAAACTAGAAAAAAATGTTAAGTATTCAAAAAATAGGAAATTATAAACATTTATTAGGCTATAGAAATGGAGCATCAACTGGTATAACCATCTTTGTAAAGGGAAAGAATTTAGAATATGAATGCCCTAAGTTTATTCAAAATGCATCATCAATTAGAACCCAGCCTAAGCATCATGCATTCATATATGCTTCAAGACATAAAAATTATTTTGACATCGATTTAATGATACTAGAACCTTCACCTAAACAAAAAAAAAAAAAACATCATCAAAATTTCCATTACAAATCAAGGAATACATATAAACCCTTCACCGCTTTATTTTGCACTTATTGTGAAATTAATGGACATGTACGTTATTTTTTCTATGATCTTCTAAAAAATATGAATGCAATTTCATTTTTTTGCAAAAAATACAAAATTAACGCGCATGGACCCAAGTTGATATGGGTACCAAAAGTTCTTTGAATTTCCATTTTATACATACCTTCGAAAATAAAAGAGATCGCCCTTGTTAAGGTACCAAGTTATAGTGATATGTTTGTAAAGAATTATTTGGAATTTTGTTTTTTTGGGATGAAAGCTATTTCTTTATGTGAGTCTCAACATTCGGTCAAACTAATACTCTGTTAGGTCAACTGAGTATTTTTTGGTCAACAGAATATATTGTTCGGTCAGCCGACTAATTATCAGTCGATCGAATGTGGTCAACTGTCTATCAATCTACTAATATAATTGATTCGGTCAACCGATCTAAATTGATGCGTTATAACAATCCCCTTTCTTCTTTTTTCTCCTTCTCTCCTCCCTCTCTCTTCGACTGCCATAAACGGTGAGCTGCGAGCTTGTCCACTGCATCTTTTCATGTCTTTGAGCCTTCATAACATCATTTTTGGCCTCTAGAATACTCCATCACTTAATTCTAAGATCTTTTATCCTCAAAAGGCTTCATCATCGTCACTTCCACTGGTCCGACTTCTCCCACTTGAGTTGCTCCCTCTTTGAGCTTTAGGCAATGGTGAACCATCCATTCGACTCTTGGTAACTCCTTAGTCCTTAGCCCTCTATCATATTGCTTCAACTCAGTGATTATCAGCATCAATTTCAAATTCCTAGAACCTAGGGTTTTTGAATTGGGACATTTGGCTTGAATTGAGAAATTAGCCTAAATTACTTAGAGCTTCTTTCCATTAGAAGCATAATTAGGATTATAGAACAACCAATTGCATCTTTGCATGCTCAATTTTGATTTCCCCCAATTTTCAGATTTTGTGTTTAGGGTTAATATGAATTTCTGCTAAAATTTTGTGATTCCCTTAAATTGATCCTTTTCTACATTAATTAGATGTTCATTTAAGGGTTCTATGTAGTTAATTACATAGCTTTGATATTTAATCCTATTTTTCCTAATTTTAGATTTACAATTTAGGTTTTATTTGAATTTCTGGATAAATTATTGAGATTTTAATAAAACTAAGGGGTTTAAAATTCATTTAAAATATTTACTTAAGATTTTTGTTCAATCAAGTTCATTAAATTACCTAAATAATGTTTTTTTTCCAAATTATTAGGAATTATGTTTTAGTGCTTATGCATTTCTAAAAGTCAAACCTTTGAAAATTACTGTGTTTCAAGTATATTTTGATAAGTCTTTGTAGTCTAAAACAAAACTTCTTTTGATAGATAAATGTTCTTGCACAGTATGAATTAAGGTGGTTAGAAGTTTTTATGCTATGCATATCATACGTGCATATAGGAATTTGTTTAGTCTTTACTTTTTTCATAGCCCTTAATCATCATCTTTCATCTCCATAGGTTAAAATGATGACTCTAACATTTGATATCTCTTATGTGCTTTATCCAGTATTAGAGCTATATTAGGTATTTTATTCTTACTTCCTGTTTTTATCCCTTATACTCTTAGAATATCCACCATGGTTAAGACTTAAGGTGGCAGCACTTCTAGAGATAGGAGATCACAATCTAATCGATATAGTGCTTATCTATATGTAGATTCTGATCAATTTTGAGACTATGCTACTAGGAAACTATCTGAAAGCCATGTCATTTCTCTTGATCATCTAGATTTCTTAAAAAAAAAAAAGGCCTTGTTTAACTTTTACTTGATCAAGAGTGGGACCCTCTTCTTACTCTTTCAACTGAAATGTGTCCCACAACTGTCCGACTCTTTTACTGCAACCTTAGAGAAGTTAAGGAGAATGATGAATATATCCTTCTATATAAAGTAGGAAATATACCTATCCATCTATCTAAAGATAGTATCAACAACATTTTTTGCATTCCTATACCTCTCGTGTTCTCAAATTATGACCACATATCAAAATTTGATGCCACTTATTCTGTAGGCAAGAGAGTTAAGCCCATCTTTGAGTTGGAGAGTGAGGAAGGAATAACTAAAAAACCTAAGGATGATAGAAACATGAGCACTATACCAAAATTCCCTTGCCTTTTCATCAAATATAACTTTATCTCTACTAGTGGTCATTATAATGACCTAGGATATGATGACCTTTGGCTTTTATCAACCCTTATGCTTGGTGAGAGAATCCAACTAGGTGATTTTATCTTGCATAATATGATCTATTTTGTCCGAAGCAAGAAAAGGCGCCAACATATTCTCTATCCTTTAATTTTTGGCCACATCTTCCAGTATTTTTCCATTCCACCTATAGAAGATTACTTTGATTAGTATTCCTTTTTTAATCAAAATTCCTTTAAGCGCATGAGATTTCAAATTATTGATGGTTACATTATTCGACCTCATCAGCGAGAGCAATGTTCAGCTACACTTATACTTCTTAATGATGCTCAGCCATAACATTCTGCCACTTCCATACTACTCGAGGATCCTTCTACTCCTATACTTCCACCTGATGATGGTGACTTTGCATTTCATGGTGGAGATATTGAGCCTATTCAGAGTCAGACGGTACCTCTTCCTTCAACTGGTGATGACGACATCTCTGCACCTATTCGTGGTACATCTACTAACCCTCTACTCATCCCTTTAGAATCTGTGATCACTCTCATCCATTGCGAGCTTACTCATGTGAGGCATCACCTTAATGAGCATTCCACCGAGCTTTATGAGCATTCTACTCTATTTCGTGAGCAGAACGCTTTACTACGCGAGATTCTCTCTGACTTCCTCCATGACCTCCTTCAGATCCTTAAGGATACTTTTATTATTTTTCATTGACGTACAAACACTACTTTTTGATGTTTGACATCTTTGCTTATTTATAATATTGCCTTCTTCTTATGAAGGCTTTTTGAGTATATGTTCTTGTTTAAAGTCGCTCTTTTTCTATTTTTCCATCTTATCTATTGGTTGTTGTGTCTTTTCTTTATACTTTATGCTTTTATCCTTTAGTTGATCGCAAAAAGGGGGAGAATATTGTGATATTATGTCTTATGAAATAATTTGTGCAAACAATTTTATGTTAGGGTGAGTATATTATGCATATGTTGAGGGGAAGTTGATATGTGTTAAGGGGGAGTTGCTATTTCTTGATATGATTATGATTATCCTTTGATTTTGACATATTTAGGGGGAGCTTGTGTCTTATTTAATGTTTATCATATTTATAATATCCCTTGGTTTTGTCATCACTAAAAGGAGATTTTTGAATCAATGATGGTTCTACCTTATTTTGGTAATGACAAAACAAATTATATTAATAATGTTTATGCTTTTGAGTATGTTGAAAGACAGGTTAGAGAAAGCTTGAACTTGATCATTTCAAAGGTCTCGGAATTGGAAATAGAAGATTCGCATGAAGCTTAAAGAATTAGTGTTTAGAATAAGTTCATGTTTTATAAACTTTGCTTGTATTTTTATTCGATGCGTTCAAGAGGCTTATAATTGATAATTCATGCATAAAAGTTTTAGAATATGTACATAGGTGAACAATCAATAAGTTTATGTGGTTGATTTAATCTCACCCTCTTAATGATTATATTAATTGGTTAGGATAGTATGAAGTTTGGACAATAAAGGTTTTAAAATAAAGATTTAAAGTTAATTTGGAAAGAGTGCCTACTAGTTTTGATATAGGTCTATCTGATAAGTTTAATCAGTCGAACGAACTCTAAGTGAAGATATATCGATCGACCGAATGAAGGATGATCGACTGAACTAGAGACAAAAGTTTATCAGTCAACTAAAACAAGTATATTGGTCGACCAAATGTTGCTAAAATTGTTGATAAAGACATGATTCACCATAATGCACAATGGTTAAAACCTTTATTTTTTTTTCTACTTATTGGACAATAAATATTAAGATCGTTGTATAACGAATATCTTGAGTAGTCTAAATAGGTCTTTTTATAGCGTGAAAATATACAGAGAAAAAGAGAAGGTTTTAAGTGTAGAAACCTTTTATTACTGTATACGAGTCTTTTTTTCTTCAAGATGTGTTTTTAGAATTAGTGTTTATTTGTGAGACATCAATTCATTATGGTGTGCATTCATTCTTCAAGCCTCTTGATTACATTGAGTAAAGTTAAGCAAAGTAATTTTCTATTGTTTGTGTGAGCTTTTGAGAGGTTATTCTTAAGCCTAAGAAAGAAATGAGTGAAAAGGTTCTCCTTTAGCCTGTAAAAAAAGATTATAGATAGACGATATATTTTTTTATTGAAGTTACAATAAGAACCAAATCTCAACTGTAGTGTTGGGGACTGGACTAAAAGCAAGTGGATAGCTCCAAACCAGAATAAATCTAGTTTATTTCTCTCGTCTCTTACTATTTATTATTCTGCACTTATGATATTTACTTGATTGGGTGAATTTGTGCAAATTGTTTAAGCTTCTACATTTATTATTGTGTCCATTATGTAAAATATTTTTTAAAACTAATGTACTCCCCTTCTTAGTGTGATAATAAACCTAACAATAAACAGTATAACAAGTCTCCTAATACCTTAACAGATCATAAACAAACTAATTTAAGCAGCAAAATAAGATTAAAGCATTAAATCATCAGATTAAACAAAAGAATATACAAACTATCAAAATTTATAATATTTAACTTCTAGCTTAACAAATCAATCTTTCTAACGTTCCAAATGATATAAACTTATCATAATAAACCTAATGGCACCTTAATTAATCAGGAATAACTAGATTGAAACAATAAACATGAAATTAAGGCATAAAATAGAAGGATTAAATCAAGAATAATCCAATAACATGCATGAGTTGTCAAATTTATGTTTTCAAAGTTCCAACTTTATAAACAAATTATTCTAACCTTATAAATTCACAAAATGGCTTAAAAAAACCTTCCTAGGGGTTCAAAGATTATAGAGAAACAAATTGAATCAAAGAAAATGAAAACAAAACTTGAAATAAGAGGATACAAGACAGCTCAAGAACACTAAAAAAAACTTAAGTGTAATCATATTAGAGGATCAAATCTTGTTTAAAGTAGTATAAATATTGTTATGAAAGCTCTAAAACACTTATATATAGTGTTAGGAAGATCAAATGGAAAATAAAAACTAGCTTTTAAGGAGTTAGGAAATCATTGAAACCTAAGAGTTACTTTTCTAAAATACTAGCTATTGGGCATGTACAACGATTTTTGCATTTATTAATGGTGCTATTGATCTTCAAGGTAAACCATTGTTTTAGTCACCAAACTACAATAACGTCATTGATCAAATGAAATAGCCGTTGATCACCCCTTTTTAAACACCTAAAATTGCACAAAAATGACTCAAACCAATTTCAAAACTCTTCAAACATTTCCCTAACATCTTATATGACTTTAAACAAATTTGAAAACATATTTAAATTCTATTTCAATTTTCAAATCATTTTCATGGACTCATACATAAAAAATTACCTCGATTATGAAAAATTCTTATATTAAATATTTTTTAATAACCTTTTAAAATATTTTACAAACAATTCCAAATATTTTTCACATAACAATTTGTATTAAACCAAAATTCACATCATAAAATGTCTTAAACATGTTTAAACATACATGAAACCCCTTTAAACTTATTAAGAGGCATACATTAACACAAGTTACAACATTACCTCTTGATTATGCAATTTCATGCAAATGCAACATTCTAAAATAATTTCTAGCATGTTAATGCCATAATGAAATTTAACTAATCACTAAAATGTTTATACAAAACCTATATGTTAATATTCATGAAAAATGTGAACCATTTTTCAAGCATTGATTAAGATCTAGAAAACTAACAAATTAAGACACTTTCTTAAACCTATTCAACCTTTATCTTCTTCTCTTGATCTTCACTTCAATTATTCAACGTTTGTTTCGCTTCCATTTTCTTCATAGATGCTCTTCTACCTTAGGCTTTAACACATGTATTTACATAATTTTCTTCAACCTATCATCAATCATAATAACACTAAACCATTAGTAATAAGAATGCTTTTTTCATCTTCAAAATATAAGATTAGAACCTCCCTTGGTTTACCATTATTAATCTTAGTTTAGTGTCATTCTTATCTAAGAGATAACGAAGTGCTACATGATCTGTGTATAAAATGATTTTAAACATAATAAGATAGGATCTAATTATATTAAAAGTAAAAACAATAACAAGTAACTTCTTTTTAGTTGTAGTATAATTCTCTTGTGCATTCGTCATTGTTTTCTCGTATAATAAATAGGTTAGAAATACCTATCCTTATGTTATTAGAGCACTACTCCCAGGTAAGGCCTGTTGAACCAAATGTTCATTCCATTTTTTTTATGATGACAAGACATATTTACTAATGTATTTATTAAGTTTGATGTTTTAATGAAAACATATTTTGAAGTGCATGAATGTGGAGCCTTAAAGTTGAAAGATATATTTGATGTTTATGTTGAAGTATTAAGAGTATGTGGAAATGTTTGAAGACCAAGTTCAAGAGAAAAGAAGCATTGGATGTGAGCTTGAAGATTAAAGATGAAAGATCAAGTTTAACATTATACCATGTGTCTAAGGGCTTCCATCATGCTTATTACATTCAATGTTTTAGTATGTTGCATATAGGATGCATAATCAAGAGATATTATATATGCTTATTTCATGTGAAAATCCTCCTGATGAATGGATGAATGCATGTATGATATTGCATGAATTAAAGTGTGAATGAATGAATAAATTGGTATTATTTGTGTGATTAGTCAATGTATGCGTATTAAAGTTGTATGGTTGAATTAACTAAATGATTGATATTGGTTAGATTAAAGGAACTTGGTAAATTGGATTGATTTGAGAATTGTTGCATGAAATTGAGTTAAAAAGTTATTGGTGATGTCTAAAAGTTTTTAAAATGTATTAGAAAGTGTATAAAACTATTAGGAATTCATTTTGACTAGATTGAATTTCATTAGACAAGTGTTCTTGAGATTTTAATTATTCAACAATGATTAAGAAAGATGCCATTATGTATACATATTTTAGAGATTAACAATGATGTATAATGCCTTCAATGATGCCTTTGATTTTTATAGAAACCACTCTTAATTTCTAGATTTTACATAATAACGGCTAGTTTTCAACAATAAAATGAATCTATGGCTTTAGAACATTAGGCTATGGTAACAAATGGCCATATTGAGAAAAAATCTATATAAAGAGATTGAAGTATTTTGAGCATTATTTTTAAGTTTGTATGAAGTTTTTAGTATTAGGTTTATTTATATGTATTCATTCTTAAATATTGTATGTTCTCCTAAACACCTTAGTGAGTAATCAAAGTGACATCTTGTAAAGGGGTTTATGAGAAGTGTGTATGAGAAGTATAGCTTGTAGGGTTGAAAGATTACTAATAAATTTATGTAAGGGTTTATTTTTGCACCATAGCTTTAGAAAAGGAAATGATAGGTTATGGCTTAACCTCGAAAAAGGAGAGTGAAAATTTATCTTTGAGCTTTGAAAAATGATTGTAACACTAATGTGTATTTGTTTAGATATAGTGAAAAATATTAATAAGGTTCATTAAAAACTAGACATAGGAGCTAGTAGATAGCTTCAAACTAGTATAAATCATATTGTGTCTATCTTCCCTTACTCCTTTATTTTTATGCATTTATTTTAAATTTTTTAATTTATTTTCATTGTTTAATTTGGTGAATTAGAATTGTTGTTTAGCTTTCATATTTATAATAAATTGGTAACCTTTAGGTTGTATATAGAAGAAACTTTAAGCTCCTAATTCACCACCCCCTCCTCTCTTAGGTGCCATATAAGGCTAAAAAGGCCCAATCAAGTGCTGCCATAATTAGGGAATTAGTTATTTTCCTTCAAAATATTAAAAGAATTTAAACATTCATTAATAAGTTCACATTAGAGTATGTTTACTTAGTTGTTAAGCGTGTTATTATGAGTGTTTAGGGTAATGATGTTGTGTTTGGGATTTGGATTTATGTTTCTTTTGATGTTATTGTTAGTGTTTTTATGATTTATGCCATAAGATTTGATATTGGGCATGAATTTCATCTTATTTGTGTGGATACTTAATATGTTTTCATTTGGAGCTGAACTAGTCAAAAAGGAGAAGAAGGAGAGCATATTAGATAAATCAAGCATGCTAATTGGTGTAGACTATGTTTCAAGATAGGTAAAAGCAATAGTAACTCCAACCAATGATGATAAAGTGGTATAGAAATTTATTAAGACGATATTATATAGATTTAGAGCTCCAAGTTCGATTGAAAGTGATAGAGAAGCACATTTCTATAACAAGCCCTATGATGCACTTTTTAATTGATATGGAGTTTCCCATAGAGTGTTCACACCTTACCATCCATAAACAAGGGGTCAATTAGAGGTTTTCAATAAAGAGTTGAAGTGAATTTTAGAGAAGATGGTGTATGGTTCAAGGAAGGATTGGGCTTTAAAGATAGATGATGTATTATTTGCATATCAAACCACTTTCAAGAAACCTATAGGTATAGCCCCATTCCAACTTGTTCATAGCAAGGCTTGTCATTTACCCATGAAATTGGAGCATAGGACATATTAGGCTATCTCTTATTTATTTTGTAGTTTTTTTCACCATGCCATGGCACTAAAAGTCAAGCAACCTACTACAAAACCTGTTGACTAAGGAAAGAGAAAAGTTTCTAGGTGTGGACTAATAAACATAGCAGAGGAATTTAGGGTTCCATTCCTAAACTTCATATAAGAAGAAGGTAACACCTATGTCACACTTAAATCTAAGCCCTTGATTACCTCTAGATACTTTAATTTTTACTTTTGGTTGAATTTGGAGCATAAAAAATTTCTTAGGAAAATTTTTTTCATTGTGAATTTGCCATCTATCATGATTTGACTCTTGAAATTTTTACAACTCTACAGTATGTTGCAAAAATTCTAGATAAATTTTGGTTTCGTTTAATAGGAATACCTTACAATTTAGATTATAACATTATACGTGATATTTCTGGCTTTCCTAAATTGAGACTTATTAATTCTCATAAGGATTTCAATGTTAATGTATATTGAAAGTACTTTACTATTGTTGGTTTATGTACGTTAAACTTTGAGCACAATTTCAAATTTTGATTCAAAACCAAATTCTAGGCAAGTACACCTGTTACACAAGTGATATAGTGGACTAAAAGGGTCCAAATGTCAATCTCATAAAGAAGTAATGTAAGTACTAGGACAATTGAATTATAACTATTTAGAGAGCTCGAAATTTGTAATTTAATAAATTAAAGACTACATAACTATCTTAGAAAACTTCATTCAATATAAAGAAGTTCAATGACTTATTTGAATCATTAAAAACATTTATATGTGATGAATGATAAAGTTAAAGATTATATGAAGCACATCTAGAC
>JAOXYD010037141.1:0-13873 GCA_028565735.1 Pinacopodium congolense | reverse complement strand
TAAAAGTCACTTAAAATAATTTTACTAATAATTATTGTCTTGATCTTCTATTATGAATTATATTTATTATTTTACATACATTATTATAAGAAAAAACTTTAAAATTATTTTTATTTAATAATAATTAAATATGCTGATTGTATTTTTAAATATTATGTAAAAACATTCATTTATAAGATGAATCTATTTAAAAAAATTTAAAATAAGTTATTAATCTAACGTTTTTACATTTTTTCATTTAAGTGATTAATCTTTGAAATGTTTTTCAATTGATTGATTAACGTTTAAAAAATTAATCGGAATAAGTAAAAGATTGAAATGGGTCAAATCATATCAAAGTTATTGGGTCAGGTCGGGTCTCTATATCAAAGCCGTCAACTTTCAACTAACGACGTCAACCTTTTCAACTTAATTGATTAATTTTTCAAACATTAATTATTCAATTAAAAATTTTAAAAGTTTGATCACTGAATTAAAAAATTATGAAAAAATTAATCACTTTTTTTTACTGTTAACCCAATATATGTTACCCTTTGCTTGCAATTGATAAACAGACGTTTCCTTTTTAGCTTCTCTCCCTTTTTAAAGGTTACAAACTAGTTTTATTACCCCAATCTCCCAGCCTATCACACATTACTATTGTTATTATCTTTTGTCAATGAAGCGTAAGAGTTAATTATCAATATGATTTAAGAAAAATATGAAATTAGCCGATAGTGGGTACATATGATCATGACTTTATAAAAATAATTAAATAGCTTTATATATCTTAAATATATTATATTATATATATTTAATTTTTATAAAATAATAAACAGGTGCTCTCTAGTCGGACCATTGTTTATTTGTTTAGGTGGACGTGCTTTCGAACAGAACAGAAGATTCTTCGTGGAAGCAGAGTGCATCACATCTCTCCTTTTCGTCTTTCTCATGAGGCCGGGGAATGTTAGTAGACAGAGACCTAATTACAACTTTTGCGGTTTTTTATTGTGAGGCGTTGACACCGACGTTAATTTTTTTTTTCCTTGGAATGTCACTTGGAGAAGTGGATTAATTAGATGGTGCTTACAAAGTCACCCTAAAAAATACGTGTATAAGGTCAACGTGATAATGATAGATGGAGAAGAATATGTAAGTAGTTAAAACAGGCAGCAATGGAGCTGACATAAGATTTTGCTTATGGTTGAAGAATGATTTTTTATAGATAAATATTTTGATATTCTTTGTGATTTTATTATTATTATTATTATTTTGTTATTATATAAATTTTCTTCATATTTTATATATTTTATCTAAAATAATTTATTATCAAAATTCTTAAATTCCAAAACAACATATATTTTAAAATTATAAATAGATAATAAAATATGATTAGAATATAATACTTTATCATTTAATATGTATTTAATTAATTTATGAAATTATTTTGATTAAGTCAGAAATCTATTCAAATCTTAAGTACTATTTTTTATCCCATCTTTGATAAAATACGAACTTTGTAAAATTTATTTCAGAAGTGAATCAATCCAAACTATAAAATCAAAGTGTTGGGAGAAAATCGAAATAATAAAATTATCACAGTAAAATGTCAAAAATAATTTTTTAAAAAATTTGTGTGAAAATATTCAATAGAAAAAACTCTAAAATAATTTAATCACAAATGACACATTAAAAGTTAAAAAAACCAATCATACAAAATACTAAAATTTTTAACGTGAAAAACCATCTCAAAATGGAGGAGTAAAAATTATAGGTATAAGTCAGTAAATTATCAACTATAATAAAATAATAGATATAATAACCCATTCTTTCTATTTAATAAATATGGACAATAATAAGAGGGAATAAAAAATACCAGACCTAAGATGCAAATCAAAAGGACTTCAAGATCATAACGCATCTTGATCTTAATTGAACAAAATAACTAAAGTCTTACATCTCTCATACAACACTCTCTTTTTTTTCATTTTTTGTTTCTTTTATTTTTCTTTAACTTTCTACGTTCACTGACTCATACTTTCTATATTACAAACCATTTATATATAGATAAAAAACCTTTACAATATGTAAACAATTGTTTCAAACTAAAAATAGCCTCACTATATTTATTAAGACATCCACCAAATTTGACAAAAGAAAGAGAAGGCATTGTCTTCTTGTTTTTATGCTCACCACCTTTGACTTGTATTGGGAGAAGTCATATATTTTTGAAAAATAAAGAAGTGCCCACAAAGCCATTATTTCTAACTTATATCAATAATCAAAACATAAATTTTCTTCTTACTTTTTGTTTGTCTCCTTTATAGTTGATAGGATAGCTTGATAAGCTCCCCCTCACACCTATATAAGAAGAACTATATATAAGAAAAACTATCACACCACAGCATACATTAAACTACCAACTGTTGAAGTATAACAAATTTGCTACATACTCACCTTTTTTTATCAGTAGAAAGATTTTGATTAGTTCTCAATCTAAAGTGATTAGAAAAAGGATAATTAACCATTTTAGCATTATCCATATTGAACCTTTAAAGTATCTTCTCAATATACTTTTCTTAAGATAATTACAACTTATTTGCTTTCTCATTTTGAATAATTCTTATACTAAGGATTTGCTTTGCTGGCCTTAAATCTTTTATTGTAAAATACTTACTCAGCTCGTTCTTTAAACAATCAATCCTAAACACAAGATTATCAACAATCAACATATCATCAACATGTATTAAAAGAATGATAAAATCATTATCATATAATTTTTGGCTAAACACAAATTTTTTTGAAGTAGTCTTCTTATAGCCTTACTCTTCCATAACTGATTTAAACTTCTTGCACATTCTTGTTTCAAACACCTTGTAAACATAGCCATCTTTCGCTTTTATCTTAAAAACTTTTGGTTGCTTCATATACATCTTTTCCTCCAAATTTCCATATAGGAATGTCATTTTCACATTCATTCGCTTAACCTACAAATTAAGGCTAGCTGCTAAACCAAGTATAATACGGATGGAAGATGTCTTAACAACAGGATAAAAGATTTTAGCAAAATCAATACCTTTCCTTTGACTAAATCCCTTGACAACCAATCTAACTTTATATCATTGTCATGAAGAGTGCTCTTCATACATGACTCTGTACATCCATTTATTCTTCAAATATCTTTTACCTTCAAGTAGAATTACTAACTTAAAGTTATGATTTTCATGTAAGGACTTCATCATATCATATATGGCTTCAATTTACTCTTTCTTATGGTTTTCATTCATGGCTTCTTTATAACTTTTTGTTTTACTACTATTTGTCAAATTTAACTTATAAGTGTCAATAAGATATCGAGTGAAAGGTTACTTACCTTTCGAACTTCTCCAAAGCTAAAATGGAACTTGACCTTTAGGAGAAGCTTATTATCATCATTAGAATCTAACTATGTAGGAGTATTTTCAACTTTTTTTTACTCAATTTGACTCTCATCTCTAACTCTTGTAGGTATCCTCTCTAGAGGCAATATCTCTAAATCAGTTGAAGATTCATCTTCTTAACCTTTTTAATATCTATTATAGTCTCGTTCTCTATCAACATTGTATCTTAGGGGCCGTTTAATTGAACTTTTAGTTGTGAATTTTGGTTGTGGTTGTTGTATTTTTGTATTGGATTTTGTGTATTTTTATAAATTTTTGTGTTGTCTGTCTTGATTTATATGCTGTATTAGAGTATTTTTTTTCGATTTCTGTGATGTTCTTTATTGATTTTTGTGTTTAAAAAATCCAAAAAATAAATATGAAATCTGAATCATTTTCAAACGACTCCTTAATTTCTTACAAGTTTCTTCTCAATCAGATCATAAAATTTGTAACCAAATTCATCTAAACTATAACCAATAAATATATATTATCATATTTTGACATCAAGTTTTGACCTCTTATCATTTAGAATATGTAAAAACACTTTACATCCAAAATTCTATAAGTGATCATAAGAAACATCTTTTCTTAAACATACTCTTTATAAAATACCAAAATTCAAAAGAACATATGGAAAAAAGATTTAAGAAATGTACCACAGTATTTAATGCTTTAACCTAAAATGACTTTGGCAACTTTACATTTAAAAGTAAGAATTTTATCCTCTTTATAAATGTCATGTTTATCTTCTCAACTACATCATTATGAAGCGTCTTAAATGGAGTCGTCTTATATCATTTTATATCGAATACCTTGCTATTTATAATATCTTTTAAGTGGTCAGATATATTCACTTCCATTATCTGTCTTAAGATACTTTACTTTCTTTCTAGTTTCTCTTTCAATTAGGGCCTAAAATTGTTTGAATACACCCACAACTTGATTTTTGTTGTTTATGATATAAACTCATAACTTCCTTGAATATTTATCAATAAATGTAACAAAATAATAGGAACTACTAAGTAATGTAGTTTTAAATGGATCACACACATCAAAATGTATTAATTTTAATATCTCCAATTTCTTTTTTGAATCTGTATAACTTTTAAAGGAAACTTTATATTTCTTTCCTGCTAGACAATGAATACATCTCCTCAAATACATATTGTTCAATCTAACTTAGTTTTTCTTCTTAACTAATATTGACATAACTTTCTTATTCATATGATCAAGTTTCTTGTACCATATCTCAATTTTTTCATCATTCTCTAATATATAACCATGCTTCTGGAGATTTTAACATGCATAAAGTAAAGTATAGAACACTTTTCACTTTGAGCTACCACAAAAGAATCATTAGTCAGCTTTTATTGGTTATTCTAAAACATATTGCAATATCATTCTTCATCCAGTTTATCAGTAGCAATGAAATTAAACATTATGTAAGGAATATGTTTCACATTATTAAAGAACAATCAAACACTACACTTGGTCTTTAAGTAAATATTATCAACAACAATAATTTTTTAATTATCATCATTATCCATCTTGATTACCTCAAAATCACTAAGAGTATAGGATGTGAATAGGTTTTTTCAAGTTGTTATATGAATATAAGCACTGTACGATCACCCATCTAGTTTTATGATTTGTCAAATTGATAGAATCAATATTATAGAAGACAAGGAAATCCTACTCAGTTGTAGTAGTTACTTTCTCATCATCATTATCATTTCCTCACTTCTTGACATTATCCTTGCCTCTTTTTAATTTTCTACAAAACTTTTTTATATATTCCTTTCTATGATAGTGGTGGCATTCAACGTTAGCATATGTTTTTGGATTTATCTTGACTTTTGTTCTCGTCCTTACCTCATGAACCTTTACTTTGATTTCTCCCCCTAATAGTTGTAACCAAAACATTTTATTGTAAAGATAGAGAATCTTGTGATCTTCATCTCATCTCTTTATTTAAGACACCACTTTTTACTAATTCCATAGTTTCCATACTATTAAGAGTAGAATTTATTAATGAAAAATTTAAAGTTTCACAGAGTCAGACAATCATCCAAGTGTCATAAGAGTAAGAACTCTATTATCAAAACTGACACTCATACCTGACAGTTGATCCATATTCCCTTGAAATTTGTTTAAGGGATAAGCAATAGAACTATCTTATTTATATTTATTATTCTAACTTTGTCAGGTAATATAATTTATTATTGCCAGTTATTTACGCATATAATTCCTCAAATTTATTTCATAATATTCTATCATGCGTTTCACCAAAATTATAATTATACACATTTCTTCAACAAATTTCCTAATAGAACTAATACAATCTAGGTGTACTAAACTACAATCACCTAGAAATATTATTCCTAGGAATGCTAAAGTGGATTATGTCTTGACTAACTACGGATTTATCCTAGAAATGTTACTCCAATCTCTAGTCGTTAACTTTATCCTGGGTACCCATCTAAATGTGTCAAGCGAGGAAAAACTATTATGGTGGGTGGTAATAGTAAAGGCCTCTTAACTAATTCTTCTTGTAGAAGAGTTATTAGGTCAGGTCAAAGGAAGTCCTTTGGCATAAACTGATTTGATTTAAACAAAATTACCTAAGAGCAGCTTTTATTATATGGCTAGCAATTAAGGGTAGGCTAAATACTCTTGATAGGCTCTCTAAATACTTGACTGTCTCTTTAGTTTGTTATTTATGTCAGTAGAAGGAAAAGTCCTTAGACCACCTTTTATTTAGATGTAACTATATGAAATTTCTATGGTTAAATGTCTTATGGTATTGTAATAGCCTTACTTCTTATGAAAATTGAAATAGAATTGTGGATTGGAGTTATAGTAGTGACCTATTAGGCGACTCAATAATTTTTAAAATATCTTTTGCTTTCACAATTTATGGTATTTGGATGGAAAGCAATCAAAGAGCTTTTACTAATTGTATTAGATTAAAGGAATCCTTGCCAGCTGAACTGTTCGATCAGGTTCACTTACCCCTGGTTTCTTATTTTGTCTAGCTTACTTGTGGTGAGGTGATTCAACAAAGGTGGAAACTACCAATAGGACTCAATCACTAGTGTTCTGCTAGTGCATGGCCTATGGGTAACACTTTAAGACTAATTACCACGGAAAGGCTAGGGTTTAGTGGGCATGATTCACACTTTGGTGGGGAAAGCTTAAGAGCACCTTGCTGGACATTACAACAAATATGGCGATAACTATCAAGCACATATATAGAGTTATTAATACTAAATTGGAAAAGAATAGGAGCATTACTACTACTTACCTTATAATCAACGCTTTCTATAGAGTACGTTTAGATTGCCCACATGCGACCGGCAATAAGGACGTTAAAATATATTTGCAACTTTTCAATTAGTTGTGCGTAGGAACTTTGAATAGAGAATAGAGACAAGGAACAAGTACCTTAACCTTCTTTAAGCACCTTTTGCATTAGTCATGCTACTTTTCCATTCCTCGGGCTACCTTCTTCAGATCGTGTATGAATGACAGAAGCTTTTGATATGTATTTTAGACAATCTTAGAGGTAAGCTAGGTTTTCTTTTAGATTTTTTTTCTCCTTTTGGTGTTTAGTGGCTTTTAGTCTCTTCTCCACGTGTGAGACCTTGTATTTGGTTGAAACCATGTTACTTACTTCCATTATCAAAGTTATTATTTAATTTTATTCCATTAATTTTTTTAAAAAAGAATCACATACTTGTTACATGTTCAAAAGTCTACTTTTCATCGGATTTATTTTTATGTTTTTGGACAATAAATACAGACAAATACAATTTCATCACAAATAAAATATCTTTTATCTTGTTTCTTTATATGTGATAATTTGTGTAATTTAAACTTGTGATTTTGTTAAACAATCCCTCCACCATTAAACCTAGTAATAAATTAAAAAATAGTTATGATACCAATTGTTGGGAGAATATCATCAATAATAAAATTATAACATTGAAATGTAAAAAATAATTATCTAAAAATTTGTGTAAAACTATTAAGTAGAATAGACCTCAAAATAATTTAATCACAAATGACACAATGAATGTTCAAGTAACCAATCACACAAAATGCTAAAATTTTTAACATGAAAAACTATTTTAAAATGGAAGAGTAAAAACTATGGATATAAACTAATAAATCATCTATTATAATAAAATAATAATTATAATAATCAATCCTTTTTACTTAATAAATAGGTATAATAAATAATAGGAAATAAAAAATAAAATCTAATATACGAATAAAAAAGACTTCAAAATTAAAACACACTTGAATTTTAATTGAACAAAATGATTTGAAACTCACACTTTTTACAGTACACATTATTTTATTTTATTTTCTATAACTTCCTATGTCCACTGACCGACACTTTTTATATTACAAAGCGTTTATATATAAAAAATAATAAAACACTAAAAACATGTAAATAGCCGTTTCAAATTAAAAACTCAGAAACATCCAACAAATTTGACAAAACAAAGCTCACCGCCTTTGACTTATATTAGGAGAAGCCGAGTATTGTTAAAAAAAATAAAGCAGCGCCCGCAAACCATTATTTTTGACTTCTGTCAACAACCAAAAGACAATTTTGCTTCTTACTTTTTGTTTGTCTCTTTTAGAGTTGGCGGGGCAGTTCGACACAAAGCGCTTAAAATTAACGCGTGCCCGACTATGCTAAAAGGAACATTCTCATAACTTGAAGGCAATATAACAAAACGATGGAGTTCCTAAAAAGCCCGCACTTACTTGAAGTGTGCTTCCATTAATGATGTTTTTTGCTTTAGGAAGCACTAAGCACCCAAACCCGTGATAAAGCGAAGGGCGATTGAGTTTTTAATTGTGGATATAATATTTTTGTATTAAATTTTATATTTTTTAATAAATTTTTATGTTATTTATCTTGATTTTTTTGTTGTATTAAAATTTTTTTAATTTTAATAATATATTTTTTAATTTTTATGTTTAAAAATTCTAAAAATTAAATTCAAAAATTAAAACCTTTTCAAACGGCCTAAGCTTCTTCAATTAATAAATAAATACATTTCTTGATAAGCACACTAAGTCAGAAAGGCTACAAAAGTTGGATCACTGTAATCAGTCAATTAGTTGTATTCATTGAAGTGTCTACTTATATAAACCAAGGCTCTTATAACTCCTAGCAAAGTAGCTCCTACAACATAAAACGACATAGGAAATTTTTATTTTTATTTTTTTAATGTTAGATGTAACAGCATATAGTGCATTAGTGGAAAACAACTCAAATTCCACATAACTTAGCCTTAGAGTTGTGCTGTTCCCACCACTTTTTTGTTGCTTGGTTTGTGTGGTTCGAATGAACTCTCAAGAAAACTTTCAGCCTAACGAAATCTTATGCAGTTTTGGGCATTAAGACCATTAGCTTCCTTCTCAGGTTAATATTTTTGATCACTTAGCTGCTTATTTCTTGTTCTTATAACGGAAAATTATAATTTTTATTTGTTATGGGTGTATTAAATAAAATTTTAATACATATGATAGTGTACAAATTGTGTATTTCCCATTAATTAATTAATTTAAAAATTCAAATTCTTAATACTTTTAAAACCCAAGTAATTAGGGTAAAAATTTTATGAATTGATCCAAAAATTTTGATGTTTTAAAATTGTTTGTAAATTTCTTTAAATCCATTAAATCATCCTTGAAAAAACAAATAACTACTTATTTCCTTTGCACCAAAACGAAAGTCTTCTAAAGACATTGACTTATGTATACATTAAACTCCCATAGACAAACAAATTAAATTTATGCCATAAAGGAAATTATTGGAGAACACTCCACTGGTACTAGATCAAATGGATATGAAGTTGGATTATGATTTTTGAACTTATGTTCATAATAACAAATAATTCACACTCATTCTAATTTATTTATGATATATGTGTTAGAATTTGAATTATATATCATGTGTATATACACTAATAAATATATAAAAACATGTAGATGTAGATGTGTTCTAATAAATAATCATATATATATATCACTATTATAAAGTTCAGTGACCAAATTGAATTGATCAAATTCTATTTAGAGATCCATATCATCTTATATAAGGTATGGGACTAATATGAATTTTTTAAGAATTTTCAAGGTAAAAATTACTAATTAATTATGTACAAATTTGTAATTTGACTTATAAAATTTTATACATAAGGATGTGATCCCTAATTAATGTATTATGTTTTGTTCTTTTATTTTCTCTTTTGGATTCCTATTTGTCATTTAAGAGGAAAAAAATACATTCAATTGGAAGTGTCACGTTTCTATATCCTCACTCATGGATTCAATGTGCTTTTATTGTTTCTTCTTTTCAAAAAATTTTCTAAGTAAGATAAGTTTTTGATTTATTCTCAATTTTTCTATCAAGTGGTATTAGAGCCATCTTATCCTAGATTTGTTTGTATATGATTTTGATGATTACATGATATTTTCATAGTCATTTGTGTTCAAGTAATATCATTTGCATTTGTTTATAGTGATGAATCTATGAGTTTATGGTGATATAATAATTAATCCATTGAGTTTATGGTTGCAATTAATTATTTCCGTCCAAATCCAAATGAAAAGGTGTTTCGGTCTAGTATTTTATTGTCTTCTGTTAATGGAGAAATGCATAACAGTTTTTCCTAATGTTGTGAAAGCCGAACCAGACATCGAATCAGTAAGAGAAGGGGTTAATGGTTTAGAGGTTTAATCGGTATAAAACCGTTACAAAATCGGTATTGAACCGGTGTAAAATAATAAGACATATAAATTATTTATTTATTTATTGTTAATCTTTTATTAAATTATAATATCTAAAGTATATTATATTAAAAATTTTCATTTTAATGTTTATTATTTTAAATAAAAAAATATATATAAAAAATAAAATAAATAAATAATGTCATATAAGAATTAAATAAAAATAAAAATAATAGATTTAATAGATAATAATAATAATAATAAAGTAAAAAAAGGTTGGAAGAGTGGGTTGGAATAAAAAATAAAAAAAAAGTGAAGAGGGATGAGTTGGGCTGGATTGGGTTGAAAATGGTCAGACCAATAGGTTAAACCGGTCGAACTGGTTAAATCAGTAAATTAAACCAGGTCGAACCGGTTAAACTGACCGGTCCGACTCTCTAACCGTCCAGTTTTTAAATATAACGATTTTTTAAAGGAACAAAACCAATAAACCGACCGATTCTGGTTTAATTGGGTCGAACCGATCGGTCCGGTCCGGTTCTTAAACATTGCTTTATATATTTGTATTCTCTTTTCAAAGTTGATCATAGTTGACACAAATCTTTTATAGCCTCTCTCGCTCTTAAACCTCTTTCAACTTTTTGGCATAATGTTTTAAATTTTATTTAGGATAGCAAAAATATAGATAAATTATGTTGTATCTTATTTTATAAATATATTTACTAAAGATAATTTAACTTATATCTTAATTTTTAAATGTACTTATTCATAAAAATGTGCAATATATACTGATCTTATAAAATTTATAAAATAACAAAATGAATAGATAAACTTATGTTGTACTTTGATTTTATAAATATATTTATAAAAATAATTTATATTGTATTTTGATTTTTAAAATATTTAACCTAAATGAAAATAGAAAATTTTATTTTTATCATGATTATGCCATGCATAGTTCATGAACTAGTCCTACCTATGCATATATATATATATATAGCTATGTTATGTAATATTGAATTTTAGAAAACGGTATATCGAAAGATAAAAGAATCCCTAAGAATCATTTTGAATTTTGTTTCTTGAAAAAAGATAGAAAAGGTTAAATACAAGGTTTTTTTTAGTTAATATGTTAAAACATGTAAATTTAAGAGAATATGGTCTAAATTTCAGTCCATAAAATAAAGTTCTTTACGTTGTTGATTTTCAAGGGAAGAGTGACGGCTAAAACACATTTGTTAAAAAGAGGTGTGATAAATAAAAATACAAGAAATTAGGGGGCTCCCTAGTAAGGGGCCCTTAGTTGTTCTCATAAAAATAATATTTTTTTGTGATTTTTATAGCTTAATTGAGATACGAGAGCATCTTTTGTTTCATTGTAAGTTTGTATGGATTATACAAACCAAAGTTTTAAAAATGTTTAGGTTTGTTTGAATCCTACCTAACTTGACTAATTAGTTCTTATTGGAGTAGAGAAGCATCTTTCAAAAACGTGTTAAAGGAAAATTTTAGGAGGTAAGTCCTTATTTGGAAGCTATGGAAAGTACAAAATAGGTGACATTTTGTAAGAAAGCAATCTTGTGTATATGCTATTTTACATAAATGCTTTATTCAAGTTGTTCTTCTGGTTGAAATGTCAAGATAAGGAGATTCATTTTAATGATAATGAGGTTTATAAATACCCACAGGTTTTGATAAGTTATTAATGTAAGTTATATATGACTTGACATTTGGATTATAATTAATAGCCCTTTTTCCTTATTCGGTGTCGTAATTTAGTTTATGACGACAATACCTCGAGTATAGGAGTTTTTCCCTTGATCCTAAGTTACTATTTTGGTAGTTTTTCCTGTGTGGATTACTTTTTTAATTTTAGATTTATTAAAGAGGAAATTAGGTCCCCCTTCCTTTTCTTTGTCTAAATTTCATTCTTACTTCTATACTTTAAAAATATCATCACACCCCTTGAATTTTCAAGAAACTTCCACCATACTAGCCTATTGTTAAATTATTATTAGTCATTAACTAATGGCTAATGTGACATGTGACATGATGCTAACATGGAAGAGTTATTGATGTGATAGGAGCTGTGGCAAACGACTGGATGTGTAACTAGGCATATGACATGAAAGAAGATATAGTGAAATTTTCTTTAAAGTTTAGGGATACGTGTTAACATTTTAAAAAATATAGGAGATGAAATGAAATTTGGCTAAACCACAGTATTAGAATGTAATTTATTATATTTTTCTTTAAAAATTTTATAATTCATGCTTTAAATATTTAAATTAAAAATAATTTAAGGAGAACATTTTTGAATTTGCAAAAAGTCCTAACAATAAAAAATGCCTTTTCATTAAAATTTTTTTCAACACTTTTATTTCATTATATATATAAATTTATAAATAATCAATTAATAATCCTTTTTTTTTACTTATTTCTTAATTTTAGTAGGACCATTTTACATTATACTCAATCTACATATTTATAACTCTTAACAAGTTATTTTTTTCCTGATTATTAAAAATCGATTGGAGTCAAATCAAGTTTATACATATTTCAAACTACATTGGCTATAATTGTACTACCTCAGCTTTCTATAGCCATATATTAGTGTAATTCTATTAAAAAGTTAGGTCTTGAAGTTGAAAAATTAAAAAATGATTCAACCTAACTTAGTTTGACATAAATATAAACTTAATTTAACTCTACTCCAAGAGAGAAAAGTCTTTATTCATTAAAGGAGCTTATATTAATATTTTCATGTATAAGTGTTTCTAACATTACATAGACACCCTAAAATAAATCTGTATAATAATCATTGGTAACTTTTCATTATATAAAAAAGAGTTTTATAAGCGATTCCATACTCAATCTTTTAACATAAAGCTCTTTGTCTTGAAAAAATTAACCTTCAAATGCTTTGGATGTTACAGGACAAAACCAGTGAAACACATTTCAATTTATGCATTCAACGAATCACAAACAAATTAAAAAATAAAACACTTTTTATTCACTAGATATTAGTAGAGATGTTTCAACTTCCAAGATTTTCAAGCTGCTACCACATATATGTCACAGATTTAAAGAAAAGATAATAATAATAAAAAAGAAATAGGAAAGTTGTGTCCACTATAAATTTCATCAACCTTAATTTCTATACATTAAGACTTGGAATAAAATTTGGTGGTCTCCAGTGTTAAAAGTGAATTGATTTAAAGAATTTTTTGGGGATTGAATCCTCTATACTTTTATCTATTAATTAAAATTAATATTCAAGTAAGAGGATGCTACAAGTAGGGATGTCAATCGGGTGGGTCAGGTCGGGTTTGGGTTGGGTCCTTTCGGGTTCGGGTTATTTCGGGTTAACACCAATTCGGGTTCAAGTCGGGTTCAGGTTATTTCGGGTTAACATCAATTCGGGTTCAGGTCGGGTTCAGGTCAGGTTAATTTAGGTTTGGGTCATTTTGGGTTAACACCAATTCAGGTTCAGGTCGGGTTAATTTGGGTTCGGGTCAATTTCAGGTCGGGTAGAGTTCGGGTTGGGTAAAATTCAGGTCGGGTCAACGTGGGTTGACCCGTCGGGTTAAATGAAGTTTCATATATGTATGAATAAAAAAATTTGTTTCTCATTTTTCAAATTCTAAATTCTAAATAAGAATATGTTTAATTAATTTTTTGAAATAATTATTCGTAATACTTTTCATAATTAAAAAATA
>JAOXYD010037131.1:0-13874 GCA_028565735.1 Pinacopodium congolense | reverse complement strand
ACCAAGTGGAGGCCTTGAAAGGAGTCATGCAATCGGAGCTTGTGGTCATGAAGGAGGAGCTCGAGAAGGTTTCCAACGAGTTGAAAGAGACCAAGGATGAGCTCGTGATTTGCAAGAAGGCAATCGGTCAAGGGGAAAGTGTTGCCGTCTCGACGATGGTCACCAATCCTTTAATAATGGATGTTCCGAACCCCAAGATGTTCAAAGGGCAAAGGAATGTGAAAGAGGTGGACAATTTTCTATGGAGTTTAGAGCGGTATTTTAAAGCACTCGGTGTTGTGAAGGACACCGATATAATCAATCATGCCACACTCTTCCTCGAAGACACCGTAATGATATGGTAGAAGAGGAGATACGGGGATATTGAGAGAGGGACATGCACCATCAATACATGGGCCAAGTTGAAAAGAGAACTCAAGAGGCAGTTCTACCCCAAAAATGTCGAGGAGGAGGCGAGAGCCAAGTTGAGGGGGCTCCATTAAGATAGGATCATAAGGGATTGCGTAAAGGAGTTCTCCGAAGTGTTCTTAGAGATCCTAGATTATCCCGATAAGGAGGCCTTATTTGCATTCAAGGATGGTCTCCAAAATTGGGTGAAGATGGAAATACAACGCCATGGAGCACAAGACCTTGTAAGTGCCATTACCATTGCTGAATCCCTTATCGAGTTTAGGAAGTCCGAGAAACCTAAGTCCCACAAAGACAAAGGCAACAAGGAGAAGAGTGGGGGATACTACCCACGCGGCAAGGAAAAATTCTGTAAGTATGACAAGCATAAGAAAGGTAAGAGTATCGAGGGAGACCACAGTAAGAAAAAATTCCAACCCAAGTATTTCTTTTGTCATGGTCCTCATAGGATAAGAGATTGTCCGAAGAAGAGCAAGCTCTCGGCAATGTTCAAGGACAAGGCGGAGACGAGCTAACCTGAAGAAGAGAGGATGTGTTCCTTACAACTCTTTAATGCCATCTAGAAGATGCCAAAATCCGAGAAGAAAGGTCGTTTATTCATGGAGGCCAAAGTAGGTGGCTAAGTGGTGAAAGCGTTGGTGGATACGAGAGCTACCAATAACTTCATTCATGTAGATGAAGCAAATCGGCTAGGCATCAAGTATTGTGGCAAGGAAGGGTGGATCAAGGCTATGAACTTCAAGCCTACTTCCATATATGGGAGTGCCCGAAATATGAAGGTATAACTTGGTAATTGGTGTGGCTTAATTAACCTTACGGTTGTTTCGTTGGATGATTATCCATTAGTGCTCGGCATGGAGTTCTTCGATAGTATGAAGGTGATGCCAATCCCGTTTGTCGATGCCTTGTGTATCTTAGAAAAAGGCAAGACGTGTATGGTCAAACTAATGAGGGAGACGAGTAATCAAGCCAAGCACATTTCGGCCATCCAACAAGTCGAAAGGAAGCCACCCGGCATGCCAAAACTTCCATCAAGAGGACAGGTGGATTGTGATAGCATGGTGTGAGACACAATACCTTCAGAGTTCGATAAAGCTATGAGGCAACCGAATGAGTCAATGGGTGGAAACTCCAAGTTCGTGGAGAAGGCAAACTTAGTGGCATGGAGCCACATCCTCAACCGTCCAAAGAATATATGGAAGCAAGCAAGTTGGCAAGCTTTTGTGTCATCGTGCGACTTAGTGATGAAGCCAAAGTCGAAAGGAGCAACCGAGGGGAAGGATGTTTGAGGGAAGACAACTTTGGAATCCATCACAAGTCTGAGAAGTCCTTTGGCGAATTCCTTCAAGGTGAAGAAGGAGCAAAGCCCACAAATCATGAGTTCGAGAGAATTGGCAAGTCGAGCGAGGACACATCGATTCGGGCACAAAAGTATGACTACCGAAAGCAAGCAACCATTCATGTTAAGGAGGCAATAGTTGAGGAAGGAGAATAAAAGCAGCACAATATGTGCTTGACCGAAGCAACAAGGGCTTGCCAGGTTGAGTAGGGGAGGATGTCACGGTCTGACAGTTCAGTCTACCGAGACACAAGGTTCAGATGGAAAGACCTGAAATTCTCTAAAAGACTCTCCACACATTCAGAGTAGGTAGGAGGCTCTGAGCCCCACTTGTAATTAATGTGTTAGGTGGGGGTATGTGAGAGTATGTGGTAGAACATATTAGAGATTCATTGTAGCTGTTAGATCGAATAGATCCTCACCATCCATTGAGGAGGTGGAGGGCTATATAAGGTGAGGGTCTTCATTTGTAACACATCCCAAATCTCTCTAATCTCTCTCAAGTGTATAGCTTTCTTTGATTGAAGTAATAAAGAGAGCTCTCAAAGTTCTCCAAACTATCTTGTGTTCTTTACCATCTTTCTCTTTAAATAGCTTCCACCAAGTGTTCAATTAAAGTACTCTTAAGAAATATTTATGAGAAGCTGAACAAGCATTCAAGCCGAAGTAGGCGATCCCGAATCATGAAGTTTACTAGTGCCACACGAATCTTCGGTAGGAAAAGTTCGAACCCGTGACAATTAGTAGAGATGAGGACAAGATATACAAAAATTAAATTGGCCTATTAATCGCTTTTAAGTGCAGGTTGATTTCTTGACATATGAATCTGGATTTGTTGCAATTCTACAAGAAAAAGAAGAACTTTTAAAGAGATAGATAGATGTTCAATGTTCCAATTTGGTCTTTGAGAAAAGTACAAAGGCTAAGCGAAAGATACAGCATTTGAACTAGGAAGAAAACCCAAAAAGGTTGCAATGTAGGAGGTGGATCTCAATTGAATAGATATTTTATTTTTCCTCCAAGTTTTTGGTTCCCTGTTGATCACACCTATGTATATGCTTAATCGGATTATGGTTGCTACTTGGCGGATGGATCTTGATCTCGTTTCGATTGTGATTGTTTTAATGTTCATGTAGGTAGATTGTTTATTTAATATATCGGTCGTAGACTAAATCCCGAAGTTATGAATTTCTTGTATATAACCTGTGGGTGTGCATACTATATATGGAATTTCATAGTTGTTTGCATTTTTTTTGTGTTAAAGGTGTCGTGACTTGATATAAATATTCTTATTATTTGTTGCACTTCTTCCAAGCTAATTGTGTTAACATTTTGCTTTTCTTTTATCTTCTTTAGTTGCTGTACAGCTGTATGTATATATGAACTGCAATAATTTATTTTGGATATTATCACGTTGCTTTTGAGGCATGTTGGTGTTGATAAGTGTAAACCTTGAGTAGTTGGTTGAGTGTTCCATTATTGGTTCAGTAAAGCGTAAATCGAAGCAATGATACAGAATTTATAGTAATTGTCAGGCAATCTAAGGTAATAGTGTTAAATAAATCAATAATAAAATGTTAATGAAAACATAAGTAGCTTTACCCTATGTTATAGTTTGTTGATGATCGTAAAAAGACAACCATGTGTGGAAGGTATTATTCATATTAGCAACATGTTATATATAGGTGTTGAAGATGAAAGAGTTATACGTAACAACATTGCAGCAAAGCATTGTTTATGGACGAATACACGATGAGTCCATTAATGCCCAATCCTCATGCATGAATAATGATTTTTGGATGAGGTGAATAATATTATATGTATCTTATATTTCTATATTTCTTTATACTTGTGAGAAATTTTTTATTCATATGTTAATGTATGCAATGCATTTTGATAGGTGCGTTGATGCTCGTAGGAAGATTGAAATGAGCATCATTGTTAAGGAATAGTATGAGAGGAGGCATCAGGTGTAACACTCAACCCATTAAACTAACCCATTAGCCAGTTCGTTGAGTCTTAAGTTTAAACCCACTTAATAAGCAGGAAGATTCTAGAGTTTTGTTGGAAAATCAGTTTTTCTACTCCTCTTTAAACTCCATTTCCGTTAACTCCCTCTTTAATCTTGTTTGGCTACTTTCTTTTTATTTCTTCCCATTTCTCAGTGGATTTAGCCTTGTCTCTACTTAAACTTGTTCATTTCCTCTTTTCTTCTCTTAAATGTTTTATTTAAAGGTTGAGTGTTCTTTGAATATTATCAATGGGATGTGTTTGTTTTGCTTTCGTCTTCTCCTTTCCTATGACTTTGATATGTCGATTTGATAAAATAGGTGTTGATGAGCTCAATTAATGGAATTAATCATTTATTATTAGAGTTAGGAGGAGAACTTTCATCAAAGAGCTATGAGTTTCAGTGACTGTATTTCTTCTCTTTGATTTTTGGATTTTGTATGATCCTGAAGCTAAAAGAAGAAATGGATTAAACAATTTAAATGAAGAATTCGCAAAGGAAACATGGTTGGGAAGGTCATCGGAATATGGAATTAGTCACCAGCAGTGAGTTTTTTTTTTTTTTGGATTTGGTTGTTTATTCTATTCTTTCATGCGCTTGTTTGGTCAGTGGTCTCGAGTGAGAGTGATAATACATCTATTGTTTGGCGTTGTGTTTTGGAAAGAGAGTTGGGTGGATGAACTAGTGATGGAGGAAGCTGGCGGCTACAAAGAGACGAAAGAAAGAGTAGTAGACAAAAAGGGGAGAGAGAGAGAGAGAGAGAGTCAAAGGCTTGCAGTGAAATTATTGAGAGCTGATGCAGGGAAGAAGGAAACAGAGTCAGGAAGTAGAAATGTGAAGAGTTGTCGATGGTGATCAGTGGATTAAATACCGTACTGATACCAGTAACGGATTTGTCTAAAAAAATGGTACTATACCGGTACCGGTCAATACCAGTACCGTCTCAGATAATTATTTAAAATTATAAATTAATATCTAAATTTTATAAAATTTGTAAAATGATCTATAAATGTATTATATTGTGTAGTTTTTAACTTAACTTTAAACCTAAAAAAATCAAAATACAAAAATTTTCTTTTAATTTTTTTTAATTTTATTTTTTTCCGGTACTGGCCGATATCGGCCGATGTACGTCGTACCAGCTAGAACCGACTAGTATTTACTTCTGAAACGAAACTTAACCTTTCTGTTCTAGTTTCAGTACGAAACGGAACTGAACACTTTGATGGTGATAAGGAGCCACTAGAGAAGATGAAAGTTGGAGAGGGTGAATGGGAGGAAGAAGAAGGCTCGGAAGAGAGTGAGAGATGAAGTTAGGTTGGGTTTTTTGGTAATTTGGGAGATCCTTAGGGGCTAAATTTTGAATTTAAGAAAATTTGAGGCATTTTTTAGAGTTTGGTAAAGTGTCAAGGACATTTTAGAAAATGAGTAAGTTTTAAAAGTATTTTTGAATAAGCAAAAACTACGCATCCCATGTTTTATTGCCCTATTGACCTGTGAAACACTAGGACGAATCTAATTAATCACAAAGTCAGAATAAATTTTTAAAATTACTCTTAAGCAATAGGATATTTTGGTAAACTGACTTTAATGATTAGAGAACAGAGGTTTCAACTTTTTGACTATTCTCCCTGAGTTTGGGGTCTGTGGCAACTAAAATCTCTCTGTCTGTAACCAGTCTCTACGATGATCCATAGTTGAAAGCGAAGAAGTCGGTGAGTGAGGGAAACAATTGAAAGTAGATAGACATTACCAAGATTTGTAATGAAAGAAGGAATAAGGTTTGTGATTTCGTTGGTTCCTGTTGTTTAGCTTTGTCCCCGTTAACAAATTCTAATTTATTATAAATAGTGGAGGAGAAGGAGGAGCAATGAAAAGATCACTGTGAACGCAGGTGGAGAACTTCAGCGAGACACTATAGCTCCGACGAGAGAGAAGGATAGATCAACTTTGTATTTTATTTAAAAAGTTTATTAAAACTTGTTTAAAATGTAAGTTTTGCGTGATTCTTAAATTTTATATTATCTTTAATTAATTGTTTAATTTTTTATAATTTTTTTAAAATTTTATAAAGACCAATTTTATATTTATATTTTTATCTTCATAAAAATTTAATTTTTTTAAAAAATTAAAAATAATTAATTAAAAACTAAATTACATTAAAGATTCATGGTGTGACTCTTAAATCTTGCATAACTCTTTAATTTTATTTAATTTTATAATTTTATAATTTATTTTTTAATTATATATATATCTTTTAAAATTTATTAATTTTAAGAGTCAAGAGTGTGACTCACGCTCATGGCTCTTAAATTATTATATTTTTATTTTTAATTAATTAATTTTTATATTTTTTAGATTTTTATAAATTTCTTTTATCAAAATATAAAAGGAAAAGTGAAAAATATTTATGTTCTTTTATATATTTTTAAAATTTTAAAATTTTTTAATTTAAGAGTCACGAGCATCATGACTCTTAATTTTTTTTATTTTTTATTTTAATTAATTAACTAATATGATTTAAATTTTTAATAGATTTCTTTTAACAAAAAATAAAGGTAAAAGCGAAAAAAAGTCATAAATATGCGTCCTTCTCATATTAATGTTATTTTACCAAAACAACATTTTTCAATATAAACCCACCTTAGAATAAGTATTAAGCAGATTCATTCACATGTCCATGGGCTGGTAAGACTGTAAAAAAGGGACATTTAATTGAGTCCAAATGAATATTTTAAAGGTGAGGACAATTTAGGAAAATGAAAGAAATAGTAAGGACAATTTGAAAATTCTGAAATTTTGGAGGACAAAAAGGGAAATATGTATTTGTAAGGGCGGTTTGATGATTTATGGTTTTTAAAGAGTAACTAAGCAAATTTTAGAATTTAAGATGGATAATTTGGTATGTTTGGAGTCTTGGGTTAATTTTGGGAATTACGTTATTTTAATAGAGGAAAAGGGTTTAATAATTTTAATTAATTAGTAAAGTTGGATTATATTCATGCATTTAAGCTTTTGTAATTATATAGGTCTAGTGGACCCATAGTTAATATTTTTTGTCCGATAAGAGGAAATTCAAATTTTTGGAGAACGAATAAGGATTTCTTATTTTTACTTTTGTAATATTATAATTATATGCAAATTTATATGATTTAAGTGATTATATAAAATGTATGAAATTTAGAAGTTTATCACATATAATTCTTTTTATTATTGAATTAGTAAAATTTACCATGATATCATATTTATTTTAAAATTATCTAATGGTGTTAATTACTTGGATTAAGTGTGTTTGCATATAAAATATTGATAGTATGTAATGGGACTATTTGAATGGGAGAAATTTTCTTAATTATTTTATTATATTACTTAATCAATAAAATTTGTTGTGATATAGTATTTTGTTTAAGTATAAAATTGAATTAATTGATGATTAAATGTGGATAGTACACTATATGATTATTTGATTAATGACGTGATCAAGAATTTTTTTCTTTATCAATAAATTAGTAAATTTTGCAACGATTTCTATGTAATTGTGAATTATTGAATTATGTTAATTAATTGGGTTAAATACGATAATATATGATAGTTCTATTACAAAGTATTGCTTCATGAGCATAAGCCTTTTATATTGAATAATGTGAATAATGGGATTATGTAATTGGTTGGATTGAAAGTGATATTTGTGAATCTTTCTTTGCAAATTATTGCATCTTGAGCGTATATATGATTGGATTAGAGAACTTGAAACTTAGACATATAAATAATTATGATTAGAGATGTGTATAGCAAAAGAATTGTAATTAGAGTCGGGCTGATTGACAGATCGAGAATAAGAGATAAAGAAATGGTTTACATAGGTCATGATATATTCGATGGTTCGTGATTGATATTTATTAATGTTATATAAGATTGAAATAAGGCTAGGTACCTATATTTGGAGCAAGTATCGGGCATCCTGAATCTCGGGGATCTCCTATATTCGTGGCTAAGTAACAGAGTGATATTGGAATATCATGAGTTTCGAGGATATTCTGTGTCATTAGTTAGGCAACTGAGTAGTGCCGAAGTATCAATATATTTGAGTGACAGATATTTTATACCATATATACTTGCATTTATGTACATAATATATTTGATTTATTTACACGGAGATTGCAATTTGCGAGATGATGATTTGAATCAACGAACTATTGGAAATAGCCTACTTGATTAAGCGAAGCCCTTAACAAAGAAAATATTAGAAAGTAACCAAAATTGATAAAATGGAATTATATTTATGCATCTCATGAATTTACATCTCGTGGACACACATTATTTGTTATGAAATATGTTATGAAGCATTGACATATTGATACAAATATATGTATACATGTGATATTCGTAAATAATACATATAGATTATCTATATGTCCTAGATGTGTTTTAGAAGAGTATAACTATGAAGTTCTTACTAAGTTAACTTACTAGTTGACAGTTTTTAAGAAATGGATTTATTTCTATGGATCTAAGTTTGCAATTTAGATTTTGTTGTATTAGAGGTGGGTCAATAGTGTAGTTAATTATGGCTTTGTTATTGTTTGCAATGACTTTTGCTGATATTTTTATATTAAAATTTTGGGACATTATATCAGGATAGGGAGAAAATGAAAAAGATTGGGAAGGAAATAACAGTAGCCGGTGTAAATTTCATTGTATATACTCGTTGACATTACAATCTCCTAAACCTTCAAGCGATGTTGTATGTCAATTGTAGGCATTTAAGGGGAAAGACTTACAGGTGGTGACATAATAGCGGAACATTGTTTGTGATCTGAAATAAAACGAGTTCATTAACGCCTAATCCTTGTGTATAAAGAATGATGCTCGGATGAAGTGAACAATGTTATATGTACCCTATGTTTCTATGTATCTTTATGTTAATAAGAAATAACTGAACAACTATTTATTAATTGTGTAGTAAAAGGTAACATGTAGTTACCTGTGCAAAGTCAAAAGTAAGTGTGTTGATTATATGATGAAAATGTTTATGCATTTATTAATTTAGGTAAGGCATTGTATACTACAACATTAATGGTGGTTGAAAGATAGCATGCCTATTAATGATAAGAAAATGTTAGTCATGAGTCTTAAAGTGAGTAGATAGAGGAAAAAGATGGTGATGCAAATTATATTTGATGTAATGTTATGATCTCTATGCATAAGAATTACAACTTAAAAATATGGTGGATATTGTATCTTGATTCTAGCCATTGAAGAGAAGTCTTATATGTGAAGAAAGAACGGTAGAGTTTATTTATGTCTAGTTTTTAGGGAGAAAGTGTGAATCGAGGAGCTAAGGGTTGTTAATTTTGTCAATGGTTTTTGTTGTTGTCCAATAACAAGAGTTTGAAGGGACATCGATCAATATACTATTAGAACAATACATTAAAAAATGTGCTTCTATAATTAACTGATGAATTTGGTCATCATTTTTATGAGAAATAAACTTAAGAATCAAAATGATATTAATAAGGACAACTTAAAAAGACACATTTAAGGAGAAATAAAAGTTATTTTAGAGGAATACATTAACATCCAAAAATTTTAGGTAATATTTAGATATGTTGCAAGTACAAAAAAAGTGTTTTAAGGCATCTTTTAAATGACAATTGGTAGTAATTTATCAATTAGCATTTTTTTAGATCTATTGATTTGCTATTTATGTATATTAAACACTTTATCGAGTGCTAATTATCTATTTGCATCCTTTATTATTTTTAGATAGATTGGTGAAAAACCTTAATTTGGGGTATTTAAGAAATTTTGCCTTTGTCAATTTGTTAATTCCAATGTTTAGGTTTATATGAATTATGTATGTTTTATATTATTTATGTACACACAAAGAATTATAGGCTTGTGATTAGTCATTTGTAATATTAGTGAATACCCAAAGTTAATTCAAAATTAAATTACAAATGTATTTGTTTAATTATGTGTCTCATATACATGTTTTGTATGTTATGATTGATTATTGTTGTTTATAGCTTGGAGACCTTATTGTGCATTTGTATGAGGGGTCGTGATGAATGCAGTTTGTTAGGATGCATTACATGGCATTCAAATAGAGCATACACCATTCTGTTAACTTGGATGCTTTATCTAAAACCATATTTTGAGGTGTACGTCTCTATTAGTTAGGAAAAATTAGTCAACACTTTATCCTAGATTTGTACAAGGATTATTTGGTTAGTCGGCACCATTATGTGTTGAAATTTTTATAATACTCTAATAAGATGCATTATTAAGACTTATTTCCTTAAGAGGTACTTTATAGATTGGTGTTGCTATTTAGGCATGATGATGTAGATTATTACACATAATGATAAATTAAGACAGTCTTTTCTTATTTGCTTATTTTGATTTTTCATATTTGGTAATATATTATCCTACTTTGTATAATTTTGAGTGAAAACTGATAGAGGATAAGCTTGGGGATATAGGAGGATATTAAGTTTCATACTCTACGTTAAATGGATCCTATTATTAAGATAGATAATTCCTTTATTCTAGTAAACTTTAGAGGATTATTTTTGTTAATAAATGCTTTGGTATTATATTATAGATTATTGATCTATTTCATTATGAAAGAGAGAATTAATAAGAATATTGGTACATTGTGTTATTTTATTAAGTTTCAATAATTTGTGTTTAATCTTGGCTCGATTGTGGGCCTGAAATTTGAAGGTTGTTTAGCTAGGATTTTCATTTTCGTGTTATATTTCTATTTTTCTAAACATAAAAAAACAATAAAAATAAATTATAAAAACTAATGAAAAATATAAAATTTAATAAAAATACCTAAAAATTAATAAAAATTTATAGAAATCGATGAAAATGCACAAAATTGATAAAAAAAAACTTATTTTAATTTTAGTATTTAAGAAAATTTAAAAATTAAATTAATTAGACTCTAAATTTCGTTATCGAGTGGCATCTTATCATAGGTCTAGTTGGTAAAATTGAACTCTAGACATGAAAATGTTATTGAATACATGGAATTCAAGCAAGTTTATTAAGTGTGAAACTGCATAACTAACATAGATATGAGAGAGACTTGTGATTTGATTGTCGAGTGCCACCATTAATGCGTATGGTAAATTATGTAATTTTACATCATAATGTCGATGCCTTATATAAGATTGGAATGATGAGGTGATTGATACATGCATGTTATGATGTGAATGTGAGGTTTATGAGGGTATGTTGTAATTTGTGCGATTGTGCGATTATATGTCATTAATAGTTAGTTAGAGTTTATCAGTAAACATTAAATAGGTATTATTTGGTTGTCCATACCCAAGATGTATTATTTGGGATTAGATTAGGATATATATGAATTTAATGTCCATGGCAAACAATTCAGTCATAATTAAGCGCTAATCATTCTTTGCTCGAGACATATTATCGAAGGTTAAATGTAATATGGTTGGTTGAGATGAATTAATCCATGTCTATTTTAGACATGTATAAAATATTGTGTATGGTAGTTGGCAACATGATGCAGAGCGCAGATTTTTCAAAGGTTGTACGAAAACCCTTTGAAAAATCAAAGAAATTTGATTGAAAACTCAAGAATAATGTCTAAAAATCATCAAAGTTGCCTCTAAGTAGCTACAAAAGATAATATAGATTTTAAAACATAAAAAATTCAGGATAAAATAGTCTTTTATTAATAAAACAATTAAAACTACTAAAACACCACTAAAGCTCTGTGTTAGTCTCCCCCATTTGGAAAGGACATGTCCTTGAGTGCGCAATGTCCTTTAGGTATAATAGATCATCGGAATTATAGAACTTAGACAAATCCACTATATTAAAAGTGTTGCAGATCCCCATACTATCTAGAAGATCAATGATATAGGCATTGTCATTAATCTTCTTTAATATCTTGTATAGTGCATATTTCTTCGACTGCAATTTACTGTAGGTCCCTATAAGAAACCTCTCCTTGCATAGGAATACCATGACTTGATCTCCCACATCGAATGTCTTTAGCTGCCTATGTTTCTTAGTTGCCTATTTGTACCATTGGTTTGCACTTTTAATTTTTGTTTGACCTCTTGATATACTGCTACCACTTGTTCAACCATAAGATTAGCTAGAATGTGACCTCCTTACCTTTAGGTAGCTTGAGTAAATCTAGCGAGTGTTAAGGTGCCTTGGTATAGACAATAGAGAATGGTGATTTACCTATTGCACTATGGATGGCATTATTATATGTGAACTTTGCTTGAGGTAGTACCAAATCCTATTATTTTAGCTTGTCCCCACAAATATTGCAAATTAAGTTTCTCAGTGTCGGATTGACAGCCTTCGTTTGCCCATCAGTTTGTGGATGGGTTGTACTACTGAAATTTAAAGAAGAATCGAATAACTTCCATAAGATATGCCAAAAATAACTAAGGAACTTACTATCACGATCTGAGGTAATGGTCTTAGGTACTCCATGGAGGTGAACCACTTCCCTAAAAAAAAATCAGGCAACATCCACTACATCAGAGGTCTTCTTATAAGGGATAAAGTGAGTTATCTTTGAAAATCTATCAACCAAATAAAATAATGAATCTGCCCCTCTTTGAGTACGAGGTAGTCCCAACACAAAATCCATAGATAAGTCTTCCCATATATTATCCGATATGGGTAGTGTCATATACAATCCAGTATTCTTAGAGTGCCCCTTTGCTAACTGATATATATAACATCTCTCCATGAATCTGGACATATCCCTCCTTAATTAAGACCAGTAAAAATGCTCCTTTATTGTCGCTAATGTTTTATCACGTCCTAGTGATATGCTAGTCCTCTTGTATATAAGTCTTGAATTGCCTTCTGCTTTAAAGATGTTATAGGCAAGCACAGTTGATTGTCATGAATTAAATACCCATTGTTAATATAAAATTTGTCAATAAGCCCACCATAAGAAATCTTGTCCCATACCTCTACGAGTCATCATCTTGCTCATAATTGTCTCGCAGCAGCTCAAAGCCCATAATTTCATTATTGAGAGTGAGTAATAAGGACGTCCTTCTACTTAAAGCATTCGCAACTCTATTTTGAGCTCCAAATTTGTGTCTTAACTTAAACGGAAACTTTTGTAGTGATTGACTCCACCTTGTGTACATATCACTGTTAATTCTTTTTTGACTATCAAGTATTTTAGGGCCTCAAGGTCTGAATACAAAATGAAATCCTTAGCAATCAGATAATGCTCCAAGTTTTTAAGTGCTCGCACCACTAAATAAAATTCTTTGTTGTAGGTACTCCACTTCCTTCTTACTTCACTAAGTTTTTCAATGAAAAATGCTACTGGTCTTTTCTTGTATGGTAGGATAGCCTTAATCCTCGCTCTGCTAGTATTACAATCAACCTTAAATAGCTTATTGAAATCTAGCAAAGTTAGCATTGGTGCTGTACATAACTTCTCCTTCAAAAATAATAAAGCTTAAGTCTACTTTTTCTCTCCATTGAAACTTACCTTTCTTCAATCATTCTGTCATTGGTGCCACAATGGTGCTAAAGTTTTTAATAAACCTTCAATAAAATGTTGTCAATCCATGAAAACTCCTTAATTCCTCCACATTATTAGGCATTAGTCAATCTTTAATTTCCATAATCTTCGTCTCATCTACTTTTATCCCATCTGCAGACACTACATACCCCATGAATACTAATGTATCCATAATAAAACTGCACTTCTTAAGGTTGATATATAATTGATTGTCCCTTAAAGCCTCTAGCATATGTCGTACGTGTAATAATTACTCCTCTTATGAATGACTGTAAATCAGGATATTATCGAAATAAACCACAACAAATTTTCCAATAAAAGACTTAAGAACCTAATTCATCAACCTCATGAAAGTACTAGTGTATTGGATAACCTAAATGGCATCACCAACCATTCATATAGACCCTTTTTAGTTTTGAAAGTTGTCTTATATTTGTCAACTGGCTTGATGCAAATATGGTGATACCCATTCTTCAAATCTATTTTCGAAAACACCGTCGCACCATGTAAGTGATCTAACATGTCATCTAGCCACAAGATAAGAAATGTATACCCCACTGTGA
>JAOXYD010037110.1:0-13874 GCA_028565735.1 Pinacopodium congolense | reverse complement strand
ATCCTCGTGGGATCGATACCGTTCTTTACTACAAGTACGACCCGTATACTTGCGGTTTTGAGCGTAAAACTTGCAGTGTGTGTTTTGCGATATATTATTTACTCAACATTAGCATCTAGTCTTAAACTAATAGGTTATATTATGTACTGTTCAATGACTCTTACCTTATGTATGCCATGCTTCATGAATTAAGGTCATTAAATGGAGTTTTGTTAGATGGATTCATCATTATATATATGAGAAGCATGGTTTAATACATTTACAAGGATAAGGGACTTTGCTTTCTGTGCATCATCTCGAATATCTTGGTCTATCAAGGTGTTAATTTAGGCAAGGAGCTCTTAATGCTTCCCACCAATGCCATCACATTTTCTTAATTAAAGGTATGGAAGTACAAGCCTATATTTAATGCAGTGGAGGAATCTCTCTTAGAAGAAATTTAACAATCATGAGTAATTATATGATTTAATCACTCCTAATCACTCCTAATTATATAATGATATGATCCTAATGCATTTAAGGACTTTTCCAAGGACACGTCTAAGTCCTCACATCCCAACACTCCTAATTCAACCAATACTTGATCATATGCAACCCCTACTCCATCTTCTGAGGTCTTTTTCACCACTATCCCACACATTGTTGGCTGATATGCAATGCCAGATGCAGTAGTAGCACAACTAAGCCAAGCAGTAGTTCACGTAGATTTAGCACTATTTACAATCCTCAAGCCATTGACCTAAACCTCTATATGAGTTGTATGACACATTTAGAATTTTTTTATATAGTTTTTTTTTCAGTTGTGTTTATTTTGTTCATGTTGATGCTATTTCTTTACTCCTTTTTTTTAGTTGTTCATGAGTTTTTATTGCATCCAAAAATAGCTTAATAGATATTTGCACTTTTGTTCTTCAATAACTATCTCTTCATCTCACTTTTTAGGGAAGCTTCATTATCCTCTACCCTTTCCTTTATTTCAATTAATGTACTTAAACTTTAAGGATAATGATTAGTTTAAATGTGTGGTAGGGATTATAGAAATATGATAGATTGTATCGAGATTAAAAATTTTATCATTACTTTTTTAAAGGGCAATAATTTATGGAAATTTGTTTTTCTTTAGTATCATATCATTGAAATTATTCATTATAATTTTGGTTGTTTTAATGATTCAAGACGTTTATGCAATTTTTAATTTGCATTATAACTTTGGACAATGGACACTTGACAATCATTATGAGATTTTATGAATAAGAAAAATAAATTCATTCTATCAACTTCGTACTAAAATAAAAAGATTTTAGATAAAGTGTAATATTAGTTACTGTTGAACCAAAGGAGGTTTATCTTTTTTTGGTGATGACAAAACACATAATGAACTAATATTTTTGTTTGTTTGCAATTTTGAAAGAAAGGTGCTAAGATGAAGTGTTTAAGAAGTGATTTATAGAGTCTTAAAGCAAATTAAAGTTCTTGAAGTGAAATTATCGAGACTAAAGCTTTTCGAAGAGCCAACATAGGACTTATATAGGTTATTCATTGTAATTTTTTATTGTAAATCTAACATAATTCTTTTTTATTTCTTGATGAGGCTTATTTCATGCATAACACATTCATAAATTAGAATATGCATATAAGATTCATAATAAAGGGAAATTTTATTTGAAAAGTTTTTAATAATCCTCTTGTTGATTTAAAAATGTTTTTATATGTTTGTGTGAGATAAGAAGTTTCTATAACATTGGGATAGGCTTGAATCTATTTGAAATTTCCTTGGACAAGTTTTTATATGTTTTTAGGACATCAACAGTGATTCTACGTTAGTAGAATAGCATGTGTTATCTCTCACCATTGTTCTTTACATTACCTAACAATGGTTATTGACTTTCATTAATTATGGTACATCAATGGTGCCTTTGTAAATAGTAGAAACCAACATTAAAGGACAAAAATCACTTTATAGTGACTATTTCTCCACAGTAACAAATGTTTAATGCGTTAGAACATTAGATAACGATCATAAACCACTAGTTTGAAATCCTAAGCCTATAGATAGGTTGTTTTGCATTAGTTTTAACCATCATAGTGTTTAGAAATCAATCATTCAATTGGTTTAAGCATTAAGAAGCTTTTTATTGAGAAGTGTTTTTAAGTTTTCTTTGAGGGTTTTTATGCCCAATTTTGCTGCATACATATTAAGTTTTATGAGCCTCTAAATACATTAAATTAAGATTGAGTGAGATTATTTTCAAGTTTCTTTTTTAGAGATAGTTTAGTTAAGTGGAAAGATTCTTCCTATGGCCCAAAAATTAATTGAAAAGTTTATCCTTAAGCTTGGAAAAAGAATTTTATACCTATCATTTTCTTTTTTATTATAGTGAAAAATATCAATGGTGAGTGTCAAATCAACCAAAAATAATTAATCTACTCAAAATATTAATGTAGTATAGTAGAATAAGGTCATCTCCTCAAGGAATGGTGGTTTATCTCTTTTAAACAATTAAATAAAAAAATGATTGGATATTTTGTTAAAATGCAATATTAAAACAACAAAAATAAATTAATTGGAAATTTAACCTACTCCAAATATTAATGTAGCACAGTAGAATAAGGTCAACTCCTCAGGGAATGGTGGTTTATCTCTTTTAAACAATTAAATAAAAAAATGATTGGATATTTTGTTAAAATGCAATATTAAAAACAATAAAAATAAATTAATTTAAAATTTAATAAAATATACTTCTATTTAAAGAAATTATTTCCACCTTAATTCATGCAATTGATAATCGATGCAAAAGTAATTCAACATATTCATGAATAAATTGATTGTAGTTATTAAGAACATATCTATAATAACCAATCTTTCCTTGCCTTATACAGTAATCACGAATAGATCGAATAATTTTCCCTAATCGAAAAACAACTTTAGAGGCAACTTGTAGGATTTAGCATTTTGGCAACCTTAAAATCTAAAAAGGACCCAATTCTAACCAACAAACTCAACATATGGTTTATTTCAATCAGATTAGTTAGTTCCATGACATATATTAAACATCTTAATGAGGAAATAAAATTATGTCAATTGCCACTTATTAAAACCAACAAACAATTACAAATTCTTCATTTTAATTGGTAGTAGATTATTTAAAGATTATTAAATATATGCATCTATTTAATAAAACCTAAAAATATCATAAAACCACTTAATTCAGGAAATAATTAAATGTCTATGCACGGTTTAATTCAATAATACCTATTTGATCTCACAATGGATGTAGAATTAAGGTTTCCGTATACTGCTCTAACTAGAATAAATACATTAGTTACACACCATTAAAAAGAAAGAAGACATGAATATTATTGACAATTAATAATCTTTGTAGACTTCTGAGAAAAGCTTTAGAATTCATCCCTCCACATTCTTTTAAATTTAGTGCCAACACCTTGCAGGGAAGAACCTCCAAGCTTGTCAACTCGTCCAAGCGGAAAGCTTACCTCCTGTCCCCACTGTTGATTGTTGCACAAACTTTAGCCGCCAATCTTTGTCAACCTCTCTAGGTTTTGTGAATAATCCCAGGTTATAAGATCTTTTTTTCTTTTTCAAACCACCACTATGCTTTCCATTTTTAACTTTTATGTGTCCCAACTTGGAAGCTTATCTGCATCTTTTGTTTATTCATGCTTTGTTGATGATTTTAGAAAGATTCTTGAAGGAATTTTTTCACCACTTAAAATGATGCGTCTAATATCTCTCTCTAGCGGGAAATAGATTGGAATTTGTCCACCACTCAAAACGTTGCGTTTCATAGCTCTCTCATGCAGGAAATAGATTGGAATTTGTCCATCACTCAAAACGTTACATTTGATAAGTCCCTCCAACGAGGAATAGATTGGAATTTGTCCACCAAGATTGGGATGCATTTTTTTCCCACCTTGCAGAGCTTTCCCTTTTATTCTTTTAAGCTTTACTTTCTAAAGCCTCTCACACTCCCTTTCTTAAACAATTTTGCTATCTTTTGTTTGGATTTTTTTTTTCTTCGCTCCAATTCTCTTCTAAATCTTCATGCTTTAAATTTGTATTTGTATTCCATCATTAAATCTATATGTAAAATCAATAGTAACAAAAATTAAGCATTTAAACATAAAAATATGATTAAAATAACATGAAAATGCATTTAAAAACTTAACATATTTCAATCCTATCACTCAACAAGGTTTATTGGAGACTAGATATAAGGGAAAGTAGGCCCTTCCAAACTATTATGAATCAATTGTTTCCTTCTTCCCTATACTTTTTACTTTAATGCTTTTTAAGTTTTGTTTTAACTTCTTTATCATGTTTATTATTGTGTAAAAATGCGATTATATTATTGTTTTATATACAAATAAATTATTTGTAAGATTGCACATATTGAAATAATTTCATTAATTACACATATTGTTATCTATTTTTTTGCAAATTTGTTTATGCAAAAGTGTTTTTTTTTTAACTTAGAAAATCCTTACAGAAACTTTTAATCACCTAATTCACCCTCTAAGTTTCATCTAAGACTAAGCGTAGCCAATTAATACGCGTAACCTGGTCGAGTAATATGGAGTATTCATGATAATGTTTTTACTTTCACGTAAAATGACTAGGTGACTTCTCAACCAAGCCTTCAAGCTCACATTTAAAATTTATACCTTGTAAATAATTAAATTATATGAATATGTTTGAAAGTTGAAGCATGTTACTTTGTGTATATTCATCTTATACATAGAATTGAATTTTTATTAATTGTCTTGAATTTTGAAGAAGCATGAAGTAAAGCATGAAGTCTTGAACAACGAGGCCATTATGGTTAGAAGAAAGGATGCCACTGTAGTTCATGATGGAAGTATTAAAATGAATGGTGATGGGAAATGATGCAATTATGTTCCCAAATATCACCGTTGTTATCTCAGAGTAAGATAGTAGATGAACAACTCTACAAATTGACATTGTACTTCTTATTAAATGTCATTTTAGTCATTCAACAACAGTAAGAAGAGAGGTGTTTAGAGCCAAAGAGGAAAAAAACAAATCTAATTTGCTTTATTAAAAGGAAAAATTATTAAGAAAAGGTTCTAGAGTTCCTTATTTCATTCTTCCATTTTATTCATTCATGCATTCAGGTTTTTAAAGGAAATTGATGACTAACTATTGAAGATAAGAATATCCACCAAGAAGAGATTCAAGAAGACCAAAGAGGCTTGGATTAATGGACCATGAATTAAAATTCTTAAAGAAGAAGCTATTGTAACTTTCATGAATAAATTCTATCTCTTTAATTACTACAGTTAGAGTTTGAAATTATTCTTACTAAATACTAAGCCCATTGGATTACTCTTACTTTTTAATTCCTTATTTCATTCTATTTTATTATTATTATTTAGCTTAGTTAAATTCATTTTTAATAATTAAATTTATATCCAACAGTTGTAAGGTTAACTAATAGCATGACATTTAAACTAGTACTTGATCGCAATTCTCTTGGGAAAAATACTCAACTCATCGATATATTATAATAACGATAGGTGCATTTGCCTAAAGTTGTGCTATATAGAAGAAGGTTTTTTAATATTAAAACTACGTGCAACACTAATCCAATTCTACTACTTATCTTTTGAAAAATTTAGTGGCTAAAGAGTAGGCTATTAACTTAGTAAGGGTAACTAGAATATACCATTTATCATAACATATTTCACAGAAATAAATAACAACTATATATCATCATCATATAATTAAACAATCACCATAAAATCACATAGATATTTTACATCAAATATATTATAATTTTATGCATAATCTCATCCTTTGCTAAGTAATAAGTTATGTTCTATATTTTTTCTTAAGAAGGCCTTACTTAGCTTTGTAAGATTATAGCCAATGATTTTTTGGGTTATCACATCATATCATTATCATCACCCTCAATCTCTATATGGATATATAATATTAATATAATAAGCATAGCATACTTCTCACTCACATCAAGTACCCTAACAATGGTCTAATACCTATCCAACCAGAGTACGATAACTCTTGCTACCTAAGATATCCTGATAGTAGTTTGATGCCTAGTTGAAGCACACATGATATCCTGGCACCTGCTTTGTATGAGCATAAATCTTCAAAATCTAAATCATATATCGTACCATCAACATAAACTAATCATTGAATATATCTTATCCTAAACAAGCCACTATTCCATCATGTTTTTCAATTTCTTAATATATCACAATTCCATATTATTTTTTCTCATAATAAAATTTATTCTCTTCATGTTATTGTGCAATTTCCTATGTTCATACATATCTTCTAATTTATGCAATATGTTATAAATTTTCGAAATCATAATTATGCCATGTATCATAAAACCATAACAACATACAATTTATATAATTGTATCCTTCATGTAACCCAAATGATTTATCATATAATTTCTAATAATTCAATTTATTTCTCATAATCCATATTTAACGATATAAATGAAAAACACATAAAAATATCATTTAACTAATCATTTATGCACAAAATTCACATAGAACATAATAGTCATAAAATAAAAGTATATTCAAATTAATTTCTTATCTAATATTTTTAAAATCAAAATTTACTATTCATGTCCAAGTTGACCCCCCAGTTTGTCACTAAGACATGAATATTTACAAATGTTCGTTAAACACAATTAGACTGAAAATACTAAATAATTAAACCATTTTATTATATTTACATTATCTTACTACCAATATTCCTATTATACTCTTACTTAATAAATATTACTAATATTACTATCATTAATGATATTAATTACTAATATACTAATTTGTTAACCTATTTTTTCCTTTTATTATTATTTGTTCTTTTTCCTCTCTTTATCTTTTCTCCTTATTTTTTTCCCTTTCCCCTTCTCTTTCTCATGTGCCTCCCTCTCACTCTTTGGCAAAGTTTATCTTGCCTGTAAAACTATTTTGAGTGGTGACAATCTGCAATGACAAAATTCTACACCAGTATTGCCTAATTAAACTATCAAAGCTCACAATTTGACTAAATTAGTGAAAACAAAAATATGAGATTGCCATTATTGGTGAGATCAATGCTAGAAGGATAGAAATTCATCATTTCCCTACTCCTTTTTTTTTTTGGAAATACTTTGGGAAACTTATCCCCAAATCAGTGACAAGAAGAGAATAATGAAAGGAAGAAAGAACCATAATAGTGAGAGAGGAAATATTGAGCAACTGATAGAACCTAAGTTATACATTTTTCAGTTTGATTTTGATTTTTTAAAGCTTATATTTGTGTCCCTAACATGTAATTTTTAAGCTTAATTGTTTCAATTGTTGAATTTGATATTGCTCGTATAAGATTGAATTAATTTCAATTTTTGCTTTGTAGGCATTTGATGAAAGGAATCAAGACAATGGGAATCACGACCTAGGTCATTCCTATATGACCCAGACCATGTTCCTCCTAGGAAAAGTAAGCATTTTAGCTAAAGAAAGTAGATTCCATGACCTGAGAAATAATTCTAGTGTCCCACTTCCACAGTCTCTCTCACGACCGTGACTTTAGCATTGAGAGAAGTAATCTAGTTCTTATATATGTTTTGTTATAGTGTTTTTCATAGGGTTATTAGCCTAGAGTGAGGTAGTTGCCTCCCAAGGGACAAAAAATATTCCAAAGTCATTTTTACTTAAGATTAAAGCTGTTTAAAAGGAGGAAATCCATAGCAAGGTGATTGAATATTGAAGAGTCGAATCACGTGACGATGAGTTTCCTAGTTCTTTCTTCTTCTTTAACTATTGTTGCATTTATTCTTATACTTATGATTTGGATTCTTTCAATCTAAATGGGATGAACCATAGACTTATGTGTTTGTAATTTATTCTTTGATTTAATGATAAAATAGATTTTCATATGATTATTCTTGATTATCATTATCTTTGGATTAAGATTTCGCTAATGATTTCGGTTCAATATCGAATTTCATATATTTAGATTTAGAAATTACTTATATGAATAGATCATAGCATTAATAGAGAGGCTTGCATGGGTGCTAGAGATAGGTCTACATAAGTTTTTCAAGTTAGATTCAAACCTAACTAAATTAATAAAATCCATATATCAAAGTAACACATCAAAATGGCGTTTTAATTCCATGGTTGTGTGGCAATCTTGGGTTTTTAATGATCGTTGTGTTTTTATGCTAGGGTTAAGTCAAAATTTTTGGTTAAACATCAAGAAAAAAGAGTGTATTATAATATTGATCACCTTATTTGCGATTTCTAATTTGAATGCCAAGTATGAGACTGTGGTCTGTAATTGTCCTAATTAATACTACAATTAGAAATTGGTTAATTAAATTTGTAATTAAAACTTAATCAACATAACTTAAGGTTTTGATTCTTTAAGTTACATGATGTGGGCTTGCACATGCTTATGTGATTATGACTTAAGTTAATTTCTCCCTATTGCTTAATGCTATGTTGATTCACTAATGCAAACACTAACTTGTTTTATGTTAATATTGTAAATACATGGGTCGTAAACTTGTAATAAAAGGGGATATCGTCCTAAAAGTATTAGGTTTAGTCACTACTCGATTAAAGTAATAATTTGTTTAAGGCATAAAAACAAATAGCAAGAAATGAAAATTAACTAAATAAACTATTTAACAATTTAAAGAACAAAGTGTAACTAATTTTCCCTAAATGAATAATGCCTTAGTCAACTCCAAATTTTCCCTCTCTTAATGCCGTAGTCACCCTCTCTTAAGGTGTAACTAATTTTCCATAGTTGAATAAAATTGAATTAGTCTTGCAATCTCTCAATCTATAAAACCTTTCCTAAAAAGACAACTAAATGTGAAGCACTCTTATAAGTAATCTATTAATTGATAATGAGCTCTCTTTAAATGATTAATAAACCTGCTATTTATAGGTTAAGTGAATACTAACTCTCTTTGTACACTTAACATAAATTTGTCAAGCTTAATCTCTTGATTTAATGACACGATGGCATTAACACGCTAAGGAATAACTAACCTAAGCCACAATCTCGCAAGCTCGGATTGTGTAACTTAGAGAATCGGAATCCTAGGTTAAGTTGATTAAGTTCACTAACAAATTCAATTAACCTATTGCTACTTATGTTATTAGCTACGAAAGATTACGTTTATTGATAAATTCAATTAGCCTATTGCTACTTGCGATATTAGCTATAAAAAATTACCTATCCCAAGCCATGTACCTAGCAATTGAACTAGAAATTATGCCTAGGATGCCCAATCCTAATAATTAATCTCTAATTCATGTAATTTAACTGGAATTCCAATTTAATCCTAATCTAAATCATAAAACCCGATCAATTCCTAATCAATTATCACAAATATTAAGCCAAAATCCCATTAATAACTTCCAACCCAAACACAACCTAAGCTAACATCACAAAATTAATTAGAATAGAAAATAAACTAATAATAACCATAATAGAAATAAAAAATAAAGGGATAGAAAAAGAAGGCAATATAATATATTAACTAAATAACAAAGTTTCAACATAATATTTAAACAAAACCTAAACTGAATAAAAAGAAAAATAAAAAGGAAAGCATTAAACAACAATAAATGGACGCTAACATAAGCTAAAATATGGAAATGTAAATGCTGAAAATCAAAAACTACCTAAGGAACATAAAAAAGAAACGAAAAACAAGAGAAAAAGAACAAAGAAGAGTAAAGGAAAATGAAATAAAAGGAAGATGGTGACGACGGCATGAGAAGCTCTCCTCTTTGCTGAGATGTTGATGTCGTCTTATATATGGAAGTTCTCCGTAAAACGTTGTCGTCCTAGGGAACAAGCTTCACCATTTTAAAATTCCTTTCCTATCGTTTTATCCTAAAGCTTTAAAAAGCTTTGCCTTATTATGCCTTTTGACTAGGGTTCCCGTTAAGGATCAAATTGATAGTGTTTTTAAGTGTTGTTTAATATAAATTCACCCTTATTTCTATCCTTAAATGTTTAATTAATTTTTAGAAATGTTTAATTTGTAGGTTGATGAGAATAATTGAAGAATTGAGCAAATAGGAGGCAAAAGGACCAAGTTCCAAGACCAACACGATGGTTTGGCCATCCCACCTTATTATTCTTAGAGACCCCCATATTGCTTTAAAGGTTCGAACCAATACGATGGTCTTCAACTTGCCGTATTGAGGCGGTGAGCCCACCATATTAAGTCAACAAGCACATTTTCTAACAGAATTTTTCATAAGTGAGGCCTGTATTCTTCTCCAATCAGTAGTTGCTCTCTCTTATAAGGCCAAGGACTTTTCCAGGCTCTAAAGACAGATAGTTTAGTCTAAAAATTCATTTTTCTTTCTTATTTTCATATCTAAGTTAATGTGTAAGTAGTTTTTTTTGTTTTGTTTTGGTTTCAATCTTTTCTAAATCACGTTTTCAAGTTATTTGTGAGTTCTATAAGCTGTAATCACATGGATTAGAGTTAGTTAATAATTTTAAATCCATCTTTGGTGATTTTTAACCTTTGATCTTAAGTAGGGTTTACCATATTTGTAGTTATAAACCTTTTATCATTTTCTCAATTGAGTCCTATATCTTTGAAACTTTCTATTGAAATCATATACCTACACAAATTAATCAAAGGCATTCCTTATAGGACTTAGTTGGAAAATTTAGGAAAGGTTTAGAATTTAATTGTAAACATTATAAAAGGTTTAGGACTAAAATTATTTGAGATAACCCTATTTGTACTCCTAAAACTTTCACAATATTTCAATTAAATCCTAAACCTTTTACAATTTTCCTAATTAAGTCCTATAAAGACTGCCTTTGATTAAAGGTATAGGACTCAATTGAGAAAATGGTGAACGGTTTAGGACTACAAATATGGTTATCCCCCATGAATTAATCAAGGTTTATGTTATTTAAGTTAATTATCTTGTTAGTTTAATTAATTTATGTGCTAAATATTTAATTTCAATTTAGGTAGGTTGTTAAATATGTTTAATACTAGTTAATCGTGTTACTTAATGATCAATGCACGATTAGTGAATTAATCTTTGTTTATTGAGTGCTTAATGCTTGTTTTGAACTGATCACTTAAGATATCGCCATCAGGTAATCAAGAATCTGATAATCTCTACCTGTGTTATTAAAAAATCAATAAACAACCTGATTTAAATTAGTAAAATAACCAAAGACTTGGTTAATCATGAGGGTAATAGTCTTGAATTAAGGAAATTTAAGATTAGACTTCCTAAGCTTTAAACCTATTACCTAATTTTAAAGCTTAACCAAACTTCAAAATATGACCAATATAGATAACCTAGTGTCTTAACCATAGCACTGTCTTGATTTAGTGAGGATAACCTAGATTAGTCCTTACTAATCCACTAATAAAATAATCAACTACAAAAGCTTTAACTATATAATTTAGGAAAATGAAACCTTAAATCTTTTACAATTGATTGGAAGTTTTCTATGTTTTCTAGATTAGTTTTGTTATTTTATTTTAATTTATTAATTTATAAATCTGTAATTTTCTAGATAATTGTAATCTTATTAACCTAGCACTTACATCACATATACACTTCCTCCTGGGATTGATACTTGAAGTCTTAAATATATTCTACTATATTACTCATTGCATCTGTACATGTTATGAGGCAAATTCATAGTGTTTTTGGTTATTATTTGATGTTAATTAACCCTTATTTTAGTGTTTAATTATTTAATTAATGTTTAGAAAGGTTTAATTTGTAGGTTGATGTGAATAATTGGAAAATTGTGCAATAAGATCAAAGAATGACACAAATATGGACCATTAACGACGGTCGGACATAAATCTGGACCATCAGTGGCAGTCTACCCGACCGCCATTGATGGATCACACACCATCGTTGAAAAATTCAGAAGTTATATGCTAATGGCAAGCTGTTCATCCCTAAATGGTGTCATTGTAATTTGAGATTTTCATTTTATTTTCAATTTCCAGCAAGTTCACGCATATGTTTTGAGTTGGAATACTATTTAGGGATGTGATTTGGTTCATTCTAAATTCTTAATTTCGTGTATTGTTGTTGCTATTTTGAATTAATCAAAGGCTTGTTGCTTAAGTTTTATTTATTATGTTCTTTGATTAATTGTTATTCTTACTATTTAATTTCAGTTAAGTTATCATGTTGAATCTATTTATGAATGATTAATTGTGTTAATTTATGATTAATACATGATTAGTAAATTAATCTTTGTTTATTGAATGCTTAATGCTTGTCCTGAACTAATCACTTAAGATATTGGCATTAGATAATCTAGGATCTAATAGTCTCCACCCAGGTTATTAGAAAAATCAATAAACAATGTGGTTTAAATCAATGAACTAACCAAATATTGATTAATCGTGAGGGAGCCAGTCTTAGATTAAGATAATTTAGGACTAGATTTCCTAAACTTTACGCCTATTACCTAAGTCTAAAGTATAAGAAAACTTCAGGATAGGACCAATAATAATAAGTTAGTGTCTTAACTATAGCGATGCCTTGATTTAGTGAAGACTCTAGATTAATCATCACGAATCACTAAATCAATTAAATCATCAACAACCAAAGCTTAACTAAATAATTTAGGAAAAGCAATTTGTATCTCTTTTACAATTGATTCAAATTTTTCTAGTCTTTTTAAATTAGCTTTTAGTTATTTACTTTCTTAAATCATAAAGATGAGTATTCTCTAAATAATTGTTATCTGTTTGTCCTAGTACTTACATCATATAAACTTCCTCATGTGATTAATAATCGGAGTCTTAAATGTACTCCATTTTATTACTTGATTCGATCAATACGCTTGTCAAAAATTTGGTCTTGAATTCATTGTTAAAATGTGCTTTGAAAGATAGATTAATTTGAGCTAATTTTGAAAGTGGCCAACCGCAATCAAATTTTTAGCATCATAGCTAGGGAAGTGAATTGTAGAATTAGGGATATATTGGTGTCAATTACTCTAGAATTTTGTTTTGTTATTTGTATTGTTTTTTTTAATTATGTTATGTGTTTGTTTTATGTTTCATTTTTTATTTTCTTTCATTTTTTTGATTTTGTTATCATCTTTGTTTGTGAGTTGGGGCATCTTTTGGTAACTTAACTGAGTTATCAAAAAGATGTGGAGGCAAAATTATCATTAGTTTGATAGCCAATGGTATGAGCCTGAAGTTCAAATTAATTGGGCGATGACTAGACAAATCAATTTGACAATTTCTAAACATATACCCTTGAATATGAAGAATACCCTAAGTACTCTTGGCTTACTTCTTCTTATTTTGAGCAACCTTCACCTTTTCCTAGTCAACAGTATCCTGAGTGCATAGATGAGTGTACCTATAGTTTGATGGATCACCTTGATTATTCTTGGATTAATAAGGCCACAATCATGTCACATTTAGAAAATCCTTCTCAGCCTAAACATGATCACAAAACTATGGAGCAAATTTTAGAATCAATTAGGGAATTGATCGTGTAGAGTCAACTGAGCTACCAAGTGAGACTGGTGAGTCAGCATCAACTTTAGGCAACCCAATTTTCGAATGTGAGCATCAATTCCAGGTCAATGAAAATATAATAGAAGAAGAGCCTAAGGTAGCATTTAAGTGCATAGAATTCATAGATGTTAAAGCTTTTAATTCTTGAGCATAAGTTGTATTCCTTGTATTTTTTCCATGATGTTTTGTTTAGGGTAGTCATTTTGAATTTAAGACCCTTCTGATTGGTATAGGAACCCTTCCAAAATTGGTTTGTCATTATTCAAAGGATAAGGATGAGAAGTTAGGTGTTGGACCTAA
>JAOXYD010037100.1:0-13875 GCA_028565735.1 Pinacopodium congolense | reverse complement strand
TCCATCGAATTGAGTATGATTGTATGTGTGATAGCATCTACTATACCAGGAATATCAATGAACCCGATTATTGAAATACGCTATAAGATGAGAAAGACAATTAAGAGCTCATAAGAGCTTAATGAATTGGGAGAATTCTCTTATTATTCAAAGAGAGCTATACAGCTGGAGATATATGGTATATGTTACAAATGAAAACCACTTTCCAATTTATAATATTCCACCTCCTCAATGGATGACTAGGATTTAGTTGATCTAACGACTACAAAGAATCTCTATAATGTTCTACCACCTACCACCCACCAATCAAGGCAATAATTGTAGGTCTATAGTCTTCTACCGAAAATTAGATATGCAGAGAGTATTCTAGAGAATTACATAGTTTTCCATCAAACCTCGCATATTGAGGGCACGAACTATCATATTGTGACAATAAGAATGAGAATGATAGGCAAAACTTACTAGAAACATCCCAAGTACGACATTTTGAGTTAGCGAACCACCTTTTTGACATATTTATGGGATATATACCCTAGGAGAATCTAACAATCCTTATAGGGCGTCCAAAAGAAGGAAAGAAAAGGTTTTTTTGGTGGATCATAAAAGAGGAAAACAAGGCATCATCCTAGCAAATCAACAAAACTCTTTAGCATCCAATTTTTTGATCTTGCTTAGTGTAAAGAGGAGGACTTCGCCCAATTTTTTTTTCTTATCTTTATTACTTTCTAACATGAGAAAAATTAATTTTGTTAGATTATTTGTGATTATGAGTAGCTACACACTTTATAGGTGTTATTCTTGAACTCTTTTTTGAAACTTTTGCTTTGTGATTCAATGAATAAATGTTTGCAACAAGTAATGAGCTTACACCTTGCAATAGATCGAAAGAGTGAGCTTGGGCATTTGGGTTGGTTAATGCAAGGAGAGTTAGCTCCTAATAAACCTATAAATATGCAAGTTTTACAAGTAGTTAAAAAGAGACCTTAACTATTTGATTAAATTACCTACAGGATTACTTAACATCTAGTTGAACGGGTAGGAATGGTTGTGTAAGTTGAGATGTAGCACAATTGACTCCATCTTAATTTAACTAATGACAACTAATTATGGCTTGAGAGATGGTAATTAATCATTAGAAAATCTTGGGTGAAAAATAATTGAATCAATAAGATAAGAGGGGATTCAAAGAGGGATAAAGTGGTTCCTAATCTTAAATATTGACTATGATATTACTACACTTTGCCCAATTTTTTTTGGTTGATTAATTTTAGTTTATTTTTTGGCTTTTTGAGCATTGGAAATTATTTTCTTGAACAAAGTGTAACTTGAATTGAGTAGTGAGTAAGTATGTTCCTTGTGGGATTGATACTGTTATATTACAATTTTGTGACTCGTATACTTGCAATGTAGCATAAAGCTAGTGAGAATTTATCCACAAACATAGGAGAAAAGCTCTCCTTTTTAATTCCTTTTGTTGCTCCAAAATGCTAAGTCATAAGCCAAGCTTTTGATGTTTGTTTTGTCCTCTTATTCAAGTTATTTTTGCTCCACTTTAAGGTTTCTTTGGTATGGCATTTTGCTCCACTCCTTAAAACTTTTACATTTATTTCCTCCTTCATTTTCCAAACTTCAAGCTTTTAGTTTGTATTTGTGTTCCATTAACATATCTGCATGAAAATTCCAAAAGAAAACAAAATTAGAATTTAAACATAAAGTAGGATTGAAATGATATTAAAAAGCATATGAAAATTCAATATATTTCAGTCCTACCAAGTACCCCAACGCTTGAACGATCGCTTATCCTCAAACAATGATTTAAATATTTTATCCAAGCAATATCAATCCAAAGTCAAAAACTAATTGAGTACAAACAAAAACAAATTCATGTCTTTAATCTAGTTCACGAATATTAATTATTTCATGACTAAAAAATTTGTTAAACACATGCAAACACAAAAGGTTGGTAAGAAGTAATCCTACTTGCATAATACCAAATGTTCAAAAAAAATTTCATAATACATCACATGAATATCATGAAGGATGTTTAGAATACACAAAAAAACAACTGAAAATACAACTCAACTTGAGTGTTGAGCAATGCCTATTGAAAAAGTCATCTAAATTTTTTACGTGAAGGTGAACACTTTATGGTGAACACCTTCAGTTTCTAGGTTTAATAACTATTTCCAATTGCTAAAAGTAGCACTCATAACCTCAATCGTGAAGAATTTGGGATGAAGGCAACAGAGTAGGAATTACCCAATACACAGTAATATAAAACACCAACGATATTATTTATTCAACAGTAGAATCCAAGACAGTTTTCAGTTCAGCAACGTAAAAATAATGATGTTTTTCTCTTTGATTCTCTTTCTTTTCTTTCCTTTCTTGTTTTTTTTTATTTTTCATTTTCTTTCTTCTCATCTTTTCTTTTCTTTTCTTTTGAAAAATATTTTCAAACATCCAATTCTACATTCCTATGATAAAGTACACAAAATATACTTGAACATCAAATATCATACAAATGGATGACAAACACATGCAAGTAATCAAGAGAAAAAGAAAAACAATAAAATAAAGGGTTAGAAATCAATCTAGAATCAATCATTGTTCACCAAACTAAAAGCATCGATTGCCTTTAGACACTATCATTAACTAACAACTAAAGATTAAGATCATCTAAAGGTAACATAGTTAAATCATAACCATTAAACTCATAACAGTTCAAGTGACGAAAATTTTGAAATTTCCCCACTCCCAAACTTAAATGATACATTTTCTCCAATGTCTTAAAAGAAATGAAAACACGTGTATAAAAGGGTAGGAATATAAGTACTTCCCTAAATCGAATAGGCTAAATGGACTTTAAGAATGGAGATAGCAACTTCCTTCTTAAGGAATAAGGCAACTCAGCTTCACACCTACAACCCAAACACACAAAAATAAATAAAAGCACACAAAGTAAACCAACGAAAAGATGTGTACAAAAAAGAAAAGCACACAAAACAAAAGGATAAGGATATGGTACCTCCCATCAAGCATTTAGTTAAGGTCATAAGCTTGAACCTTAACATGTTTAACATCATCCATTATTGAAAGGTTCTTAATTCCGACAAGAAACGTGTTAAAGCATTGTAGGGAGCCTGGAGCAACTTCCTTCAAAACAAATTTAGGGTAGTGAATTGAATTGTACCCTTGTCATGCTCCAATGTCTACTCCCCTCTTTGAGCATCGCCCTTCTCTAAGGATGGCCTCCGCAATGGTAAATGCAATAAGCATGGAGGTTTGTCATCCTTGTTATCAACCCTAAACTACAGCTTGGCTACTCATAACTTCTTCACATGTTCAACTTGCTGCAACTTCTCTCTCTCTCTTGATCCTTTTAAATCTGAAGCTTGCTCTTCGTATGTTATTCTTCCTCTTCTTCGTTTTCTTCTTCTTTCTTCAACCTAGTAGGAAAACGGACATAATTATAGTTAGTGATACTAAAAGAAGTATTACTTACTTTTGGAGTTGTTTCACCCCCTCCATTTCTAAGAAAGTTTCCTTTCCTCAACGAGCTCCTCTTACTCTTACTCTTGCTCTTGCTTCTCTCCACCATTTAGTGAAAGATTGCATATCACCTCATCGTGATCCTCTTTGGGTTAGCTAGGAAGGCTTGTTAAGATTTGGGCTTCTAGGTTCATTGTCACTTCTGCCAGTTTCCTCATTTAATCCTCTAAGTCCTTTAAGCCACTCCTTGTTTCTTACTGAAATGAGGAGTGCTCGTAGTCAAGCTCTATAAGATTACCTCCAATGACATCCCATCAGCTTTTTGTGGTGATGTTAGAGGAGGAGCCATGGGTAGGGAATGCAATTAACTATGAAGCACTATGGTGGGAAACTAGATCCATAATAGTTACTCCCATTTGAAAAGTAAGGATGATCCTCCCACTCTAGATGGTAAATCAGAGTGTAAGGATCATACCATCCTTGTTATTGCTCTTAGGAACTACTAAGTCCACTAAAATATTTCTCAACCTTCAAGGAAGGACACATACAAATAGAATGAGGTAAAAGTGAACAAAAATCATATACCTTAGTGCCAACTATATCCATCACTACTTCCTTAACTAAGGATGCAAGATTTGTTATTTGTTTTTCCAACCTTAAGATAGCAGCTTACTCAAACTCATCATCATAAGAATGAATGCATGAAAGATCAAAATGAGAAGTATGCTAAAAATAAGCCATTACTCAAAAAGCTATGAAACATAAGAAACCAAATGCAAAGGTGACAAAAGATAAATAAAAAATGAAAAAAAATAAAAGAAACAGTAAAAACACACCATTAGCTCCTTGGAAACCATGTAAACAATTTCATGAGTGATCACAAACTATTAAATAATAAACCCAACTAACCAAACTATATGTAGCTAGGATGAGTCAGAGTCAAATCCATGAGTTAGGGGGCATTACTATTTCCAATGTTAAAAAAAAACCATTAATGAAAAGGGAACCAACATAACTAAGACGCAATAAAAACAACAAAAAGGAAAAACTCAAAGCCAAACATAATAAATAAACAACAATACAAAGAAATAGGATGAAGGTATTGTAAGGATTATGGGATAAATATTGATCCTTGAATCTAGCTAAAAGATGTTCTAGCTAAGCTGCTAGCCTATAGGTTGGAAGAAGCTCCCAAACCTTTAGTTCATCTAACTTAGGTAAAACTAATAGGCCCCAGAAATGCCCCTATCTTCACTATAACTTAGAACAAGCTCTCTAGATTTACTAGTAAAGACGCATTAAGGACTAAGGAATCATTAACTTAGGCCACTAACACGGAAGCTCGAAAAGTGTAACCTAAAGGTATGGAACCTTAAACTAGTTAGTTAAGTATCCAAAAGAATCTAACTAACCTATTTCTACTTTTTGGAAATCCCTAAGGAAAATTACGTATCACGTTGTCAATCCTAGGATTGAAGTTAAAAAATTTCCTAAAGATTGTTAGTCCTAAAGATAATACCTAATTTATGTCATTTATCCAAATTTCCAAACCCACATAATCTAAAAACACTAAATTAATTTAAAGCGAACCCCATGCTAACAACTGATTATCCTTTATTCTTTATATGGCTTCAAACCCTTAAGCACCTTACCACACATACTTAAATTAACCAAAAAAAAGACTAAACAAACACAAACCTTACTTATTTAAATTAAAACTAAGGCCTGAAAATTTAAAACACCAAAGGAAAAAAAGAATTAAACACTTAAACTATCACAATCATAAATTAATTAAACTACAAATTAATTAACTAAAAATTAATTTAACTAAACTAAAACTAAAACCTTAAATAAAAATTTTAGCTTAATTAAATTCAATAAACATTGAAATTTAGTGAATGAAGTCATATGAACATAAGAAAAACCTATATGTCAATCAAAAATTAAGTAAAGACCTAAATAATAAACAAAAACAAGAAGTAAAACTTCACAGTTGATAAAAATAAACATAATAACGTAAAACTCCAAAGGTTAAACACATAAGAAAGCAAAACAAAAGAGTTAGATGAACAAGCATTCAAATTACAAAGGAAATTAATTGAAAATGAAACCACTAAGACAACATCATCGAACATGGAGTAAAGAAAACAAGAGAAAATAAAAGGGAAAGCTAACTAGAGTTGACACTCTAAAAGTAATGAACAATGACTTAATTCAAATTAAATGCAGAATAAGTGAAGCTACAAGGACAGGTTGCGTCTCCTAGAAAGCATCTAAGTTGGCTCCACCAAGCTCCAAGCTAGCTGATTGCTTTAATTGGCCTCTATTTTGGTGTATGTAAATGTTACACTACTAATCTATGAAAGCCCTCATCTTTGTTGTTGTTTTGTTCCCATTGAATAGATTTATGTTGCCGTTTAAAGTTAAGGAGAACATCTTTCCTTCTTAATTCATTTTGGTCTTCCAAAACTCTATATGACATGCCAACCTTTTCAAGTTTGTTTTTCTCTTCTTCTAGTAATTTTTACTCCACCTTAGGCTTTGTTTTGGTATGCCATTTTGCTCCAGTCCTTAAAGCCTTTATCTTTTGTTTATTTTGCTCCTTTGTCTTCAAAAAATCGTTCTTTTAGTTTGTATTTTATGTTCCATTATCATATCTTTGATTGGTCAAATGTGACTTCAATTTCACTCACAAATTAGAAGAAACCAAGGTTGTACACAATACACTTGGCCCTTGTACTAAGTTTGTTACTGGTGTTTCCGAAGTGGGCTTAAATGACTTTAACTTCAATGAGACCTTCCTCATTTCGTGTAATAAGCAAAGTGCCTCACATTTACTAAACAGGAAGGTTGATAGAGCACAAGTTAGTGATAGGTTGAATTGTTAACTTAGTAAAGCTATCTTCAACTAGTCTATCATTTCAGATCATAATCCTATCAAAGTTAATAACCTCTCAATTATTTCTCAATGACATGCAATTTTTTTTTCTTTAATCACCTAATTAAAGGAGTTTAATGGGATCGTGGATTTTTTTAAAGAACAAATTTAGGGAATTTAGCAATACAAATTGACCAAAAAGCTTGATCTAGTAAACCAACAATTAAAGAGGCTTACTAAGAGAAATCATTTAATAGATAGGCAAGTTGTTCAGCAGGTTAATAAAGAGTTAAAATACTGAAAGACTATGATCAATCTGAATCCTTTGGATAATGATTTGATGGAAAAGGACATAGATTTTTTGAACTTTTATACCACTCTCTTGTACTCCCACTTCCCTGTACAAAAGCAAAAGGTTAGAACCTTATCGTTGAGGGAAGGGGATTCCAATTCAACATACTTTTATAAGTTCGTTCTTAGGAAGAGGAATAGGAACAAGTTTGTACAACATATTGACTCAAATGTCAAGCTCAATAGAACTTAAAATGATCTTAAAAAGGAAGCAAGTTATTACTTTCAAAGTATTTTTTGAAGGTAGCATATAAAGTATAATACTACAATGGCTTTAAGTTAAGTATCTGTCCTAACCTATGTAATGCAGACCTAGACTCACTAGGAATGTGAGTTATGAAGAAATTGAGCAGGTTTTCTGATGCCTAAACCATAATAAAGCCCTTAAAATGATGATTTCATTCCTTCTTCTTCCAATCCTCTTAGAATATGATGAGGAACCAAACTATTAAAGTTGTCTAGTAGTTTTTTCATATAGGCATATTATGAAAGAAGATAATTAAGTCCTTTATATGACTTGTTCCAAAGTGTCCTAGTAGGTCTGTCATAAACCATTAAATAACAGAGAACTAATTAACCAACTATGTAGTAGGGAAAGCTAGGGTCAATCCTATAGATAACTGGTTTTTTTTTTTAACTATTCCTAATGTTGCACAAAAGATAAAAAGAAAACAAAAGAAAACCCCTAATGGGAAAGAACTTAAATAAACCTAAAGTCAATTAACAAAACTAAAGTGAACAATAATAATTGAAAGTTAGAAAAATTATATTTCTGGATTCATGAATTATAATTGATCATCGAAAAGATAAATTGTGCAATGCCTAAGACCTATAGACACACAAGCAAAAACTTGCGTCATAAGTCCTTCAAATTTTAGATAAGTCCTATATGATAGAAAACTTACCCTTAACCCTACGACAATCTAGAACAACCTCTCTAGATTTGGTGGCAAGATAGCATTAAGACCTAGAGAATTATTAACTAAGGCCATGATATCACAAGTTTAGACCATGTAGCCTTCAGAATCATAATCCTAGACTAATTGATTAAGTTCACCTACAAAATAAATTAACATATCCCTACTTATGGATTTCACTAATAACAATTGTGGATCAAAATTTAAATCATCGCATTTGAAGTAGAAATTTTTCCTAGGATGGCCAATCCTATTAATTATTCCTAATTCATGCAATTAGTTATGAATTATATTGTATTCTTAACACAAATGACAATGCACAATCAATTCCAATCCCAATCCCAATTCTCACAATTATAACTCCAATATCCCATAAATATCTTCCAACCCAAGGAAAACATAAGCTAACATAATGAAAATAACATTAATCACAATCTAAAATTTGTAGGACTAGTTAAAAACATAGAAAACAAAAAGAAACTAAAGGTACAAGGCTAAAAAATTAAAGAAACCACACTATATTAAAAAATACTCAAGATTCAATAAGCACTCAAACAAAACCTAATTAAAATACATAAATAAAAATGAAAATGTAAAGGACAATAGTAAAAACATTATAAATGAGAGTTTAAAACCTAAAATATCTAATACATGGTCAAATTAAGAAAAGAAAATGAAAAGATCATAAAATTTAAGGAAATACTCCAAAAAATGTGGTTGCCTAAGAGTGGAGAGGTAAAACTGCTTTCATATACTCCCCCTTATGCTTATATATGTCCTTATTAGGGTTGGAGGGTTTATGTAGGTGAAAGATCAAATTAGTTCTTAATTTTGGTGTAAGACAGTGTATATTCGTCCTTCAATGGCCCTGGAATAACTTTCAATGGTGGTTTGGATTCAACCACCCTTGAGGTTGTAGGAAAGCACCCTAAACCTTGGTTTGGTGGTAGCTTCTTCCCCTATTCACATTTTTTTTTATAGCTCCTCCTTTACAACTCCAATGCCATAATTTGTTAAGAAATTTCCTCACATTGTTCGCTTGCACACTATAAATTTCATAACAATTTAAGCTCTAAATGTTCATCTAATACATCACCAAACTCATATAAACTTAAACTAGTGCTTATCTAAACTTTTCTTTCTCTTCTTTTAAAGTATCTTCATATATTGTCACATTTCCTTGAACTTTGGTTTGGAACTTTGTAACATGATGCTATAAGTCCTCAAATTGATCCCTTACCTCTTGTAGTCCTAATTTTGCAAAAAACTTGACCCTTTTAACTAGTAATTATATTTACTGATCAATTCTGCATTTAAACTCAAAAGAAGCGGAGGTATCTCTAGGCTTGATCACCCTTTAGATAATTTTTTAATCCAAAAGCTAGGGTTGAGCTTGTGATACGTAATAGTCCATAGCAATTGCCGAAAGTAGCAATAGGTTGATTGAATTTTTTAGGATACTTAATCAAATGAGCTAGGGTTAAATACCTTTAGGTTACACTTTCTGAGCATATGAGTTAATGACCTAAGTTATTCGTTCCTTAGTACCTATAGCGTCTTCACTATTAAATCTAGAAAGCTTGTTCTAGGTTATAGATGGGGATGGGGGATTTTTTGAGCTTGTCAGAATTGTCTAATTTAGAGGAACTAAGGGCTTGAGAGCTTATTCGAGCCTATAGGCTATCACTATGACTAGAGTACCTATCATTTAGATTCTAAGATCATTGATCATCCTAACATCCTAAAGATATCTCTAACCCACTTCTTTGTTATTGTTATTCATCTTTTCTAAATTTGTTTAGTGTTTATCTCTTTGTTTGTGTTTTTTGCATCTTAGTTTATCTTTTTTTCAAGGTGTTTTATGTTCTCTTTATTGCAACATTTGAAATAATATTTGCATTCCAGCTCTCTATGGTTCGACCCTAGCTCACCATTACTGAATAGTTTGAGTAGTTATGAATTTATTATTTGATAGATTACGATGAGCTCATCATAAATCAATAAACAATGTGGTTTAAATCAATGAAGAAAAAAAGGTATAATTTGCCTTTTAATGTTTTTAATGGTACCACTTTACCCCATAACGTTTGTAAAATTGTAAAATTTGGCCCCTAACGTTACAATATGGTACATATTACCCTCTAACGCTTACAAAATGGTACATTTTGCCCTCTTAAGGCTAATTTCATTAAGATCTTGTTAGATAAATTTTAACTTTGTCAATATTCTATAAATGAACTATTAACTAATTATTAAGAAAGTAATTAGCAAAACATTAATGAAATTAGTATTAAAGGTGTAATTTACAACATTTTTTAAATATTAAGGGGCAAAATGCAGCATTTTACAAATATTAAGGGATAAAGCAATACCATCAAAAACTTTAGGGGCCTATTTAAATCTTTTTAAAAATGTTAGGGGGTTAAATTACACCTTTTGCCAATTAATGAAATAAATTAAGATTGGTTAACCATGATGGTGTTAGTATTGAAATATTGAATTTTAGGACTAGATTTCTCGAGCATTTGGCTATTACCTAAATCGGATGCATGATCAAACTCTAAGATATGACTAATGGAGATAAGCCAGTGTCTTAACGATAGCGTTATCACTAATTTATCAATTAAGTCATCAACCAACAAAGCTTTAACTGGATAATTTAAGAAAAAACAACCGTAAATTCTTTTACAATTGATTGGAAGTTTTCTAGGCTTTCTAAAATAGTTTTGTAATTTTATTTTAATTTCTTAATTTATAAAATCATAATTCTCTAGATAATTTTAATCTGATTGACCTAGTACTTACATACGCACTTCCTCATGGGTTCAACATTCGGAGTCTTAAATATACTCCACTATATTACTCGTTGCAACTAGTGCACTTATTGAAAAGTTGGTATTGGATAAATAATAATTTTTTGCATTAAAAGATAAATTTATTTCAGTTAATTTTGTGTATGACTGGTCGCAATCAAACACCTATATAAGTGTACATTGCTACTTCAAAAGTGGTTTCTTGGTTTATTTACTTGTTTGTAATTGTATAGATTTCTCTTTGCGTTAAAAAGAGTTGTTAAAGATTGTTATTCACCTTCCACAAAGAAGGTTGTCATTTATATGGGTTACTTTTAATCCAAGGACAAGATTGTAGTTGTCGTAATTAGTTAGTCATGTTGGTCCGATATGGCACTAAAGATGGGATGAAGTAAGTGCTTAAAAGTTCTCCTAAATTATGCCAAACAATCCTTTACGAAATTAATTTAATGCGATAGCCAAACAATAAACCTAATTTATTGAGTTAAATAATAAAAATAAAATTGACCATAAAAATAAGTGCATAAGAGTAAAGAGAGAGGGAAGAAGGACACTTAACAATTTATTCTTATTCATAGTTATCCACTTGCTACTATGTTTAGTTCATAAAATCGCTGTTGAGATTTTTGTACTATTGTAATTAAAACCATAACAATAACACATATTTATACCCAAAAAAAATACAATATTCCCTTTACATTACCATTGCCTACGATTCATTTTCATTAATTAATAATACCATTACAAATTCGAAACGTTACTAAGTTACTGTTGCATTTTCGTCAAATTTGGTCAACCAATTCACATCATTCATTCTACTGATATACGTTCGTTCAACATTCAGTCGACCAACCCTACAGTGGTCTAGATACTTTGGCCTAACTCGGCCCAAAATAAACCAAACGCAATCTCAATCTCATATTAGCATAATCCATCACATTTTAGCATGCGTCAATTAATACCAAATTCATTTAAACCCATTTTACATAAATTAACTTAACATTTTAATCTAATCAATTTCATAAACCTTATCATATATAACATCATGAATATTTAATCAATACAAAAAACTTCATAAAAGTTAAGAACAACACAATCACTTTACCAAATATCATACTAATTTTTTCATTTAACACCTATATTCATGGAATATGAATTCATTCATCCATCAAGAACATTTTCACACATATCAAACATATATGACAGCTCTTGATTATGCATCCTATATACAAAGACTAAATGCTAATGCATATGCATGATGGACCCTTTCAACACATGGTAAGACCAAAAGAAGACTTACACAAACTACCTCCTAAAAACTTATCAAATTATACTCTTGAACTTGATCTTCAATATTCAATCTTCAAGTTCATTTTCATCACTCTTGTTCCATTAACTTGGTCTTTAATCATTTTATAAACTCTAAACAAGGGCTTCACATCAATGCACCTCAAGTCTCCATTGAAACTTCATAACTTGTTTTCATCAAAACCTATCTTAACAAATATAACAAGCTCTACAACACATATTAGGAAAAAAAAATTTCATCATTAAAAAAAGGTGGAATCAACCCTTGGTTCAACAAGTCTAATTTCCAATAAGTAGTTAGAGAGATGATTAGGAAATTGTCATGGATTTCTATACCATTATAAATTTTAATGTATCCTCACAATCCTACACTTTTTTTATCATTACTTATTATATTGCATGGTTGTTTCATTTTTATAGCTCTTATTATATGCATACTTTATGCATGATTTAGTGCCTATTTGAATTGAATTTAATGGAAATCCATGTGAAGTTCATGTTTATTAAGTTGAGACATTTGAATACGATGTTGATCTATGATTTCTATGTTTTCATATGTTTTGTAGGACTTTGGTGGACATTTTAACATACTATTGGAACTATAAGAGGTATGGAATCACTTTGGAGACTTAAAGCATCATGTTATGAAGTTCTCTACCAAATTACAAGGTTATTTGACCATCCTTGAGGAGTGAAAAAAGGAAAGAGCAAGAAAACCTCATTTGAGCTCCATATTTGGTATAGCTGGCTTGGGGAAGGCATTAGGTTTAATTGTAGTTTTCCAAATGCAATGAAATCTGGAAAAATAAATGTAAAGAAGCTACATTACCAAACTTTAGGGAAATTAGATGAATAATGAAGAAGATATTGAACAAATACCAAGGAAGTATAGGGTGCAGTCTTCATCATAAACAACATCATGCCCGTGATTTTTTTCAGTGAAAATCACTGGCAGCATTACAAGCATGATGCTTCTAATGATCAGCACACCATCTAAATTTGTACTTAATTATGTTTTAGGCTTTTGAATGTTTTGGTTGTTTCAAAAGACCTTCATTTAGCTATCATAAGTCATAAAACACATTTTAAGTCATTCTTGAAGGGTTTTCAACCAAGATTGGAAGAGAGTAAACATCTAAGGGAAAGGACTAAAGATTCAAAGAAGGGTTTCACCATTCAACCTAAAGATTTCACGGATTCAAGAAGACTTGTGATATGCTTTCTTATTCCTCTTTTCTTAATGTTTGTTTGTGTGATTCAAACAATGTTTAAGATCTAAACTCTTTATAACGTTTAGGTTTTTATGAACTCTAGGATGTAGTGCTTTTTTTAATCTTGAGCTTAACTCTTAAGTTATGGTTTATTAAATTAGATTTCTTCATGGATGTTAATTCCTTTTGACTCAATTGTTATGAGAAAGTAAACATTGCTTTTGAAGCCTTGATTATGTGCATGATTAAAATTGCAAAATTTTTTTATGGCTTAGATCATTCCATGAATAGAACATTTTACATAGTGAGTTAAACATAGTACTATAATAGAACATCTTACATAGTGAGTTAAACATAGTACTATCTAATATGGTGGGGTCAAAAGTGAATTTAGCTAAAATAATAGGTTTAATAGAATAGGTTAATGAATTCAATTTGATATAATGGGATGAAGAGAACTTTTGTCTAGTTTGATTTCATTAGATAGATGTTGAATTGCTTGAGAGAGAGTGTAATGTACATTAAGGAATCTATGGTCAAACAAATTTGGAATTCATGTTAAAGAAAGATAAGCAAAGAGTACATGCACATCTTAGAGGGATTAATTAACTAAATCATATTATCATCACTAATAATTTCTATTTATAAGTTTGTCTAAATATTTTACTTTAATTTTTTGTTTCTTTTAATCATTAAATTAATCAACCAATCTTTCTCTTTTTGGAATAGTTAGCTAGATTTATATAGGAATTCATTAGCAATAGCAGTCCTTTTTGGTTAAAAACCTAGATTCATCCTAGTTATTGATAAGATTGAATTTTATTAAAATTTCATGTGCTTTTTAATGTCATTTCAATCTTATTTTATTGTTTAAATATTTAATTTGTGTTATATTTTGTTTAATG
>JAOXYD010037089.1:0-13876 GCA_028565735.1 Pinacopodium congolense | reverse complement strand
GGAAAATTATGTATCACATGCTCAATCCTAGCATTTAAATTAGAAAATTACCTAAAAGGTGATCAAACCTAAAGATATTACCTAATTCATGATATTTAACCAAAGCTCCAAACTAACCTAAGCTTAAAAACACTAAATCAATTCAAAGCAAATTCCATTTTCATAATTAATCACTCCATCATCCTTCCTATACCTTCAACCCCTTAGCAATCTAGCCACACAAATTTAAATTAACCAAAATAAAAATTAAATAAACACAAGACATACTTAATTAATTAAAAATAAGACTGGAAAATCAAACAACACAAAAGGAAAATCACAATTTAACACTTAATCTAACATAAACTCAAGCTACATAAGCCATTAATCAATTAACTAAAACTTAATTCAACAATACTTAAACTATCATTCTAAACAAAAATTTAAGCACATAAAAATTGAACAAACATTGACATTAAATAATTGAAATCATAAAAACATGCATAAATCCTAACTATCAAGTATAGATTAACCAAAGACACTAAAAATAATTGAAAACCCATGAAATAAAGCATCACATAACTTGATAAAGAGAACCTTAAAATCATAAAAACCAAATGTCATTACATAAGAGCATCAAACTAATGAACTATATATCCAAGCATTCGAAACTACAGAGAAAAGCAATTGAAAATGAAACGGAAAGCTAAAGCTAAGGAAATAAAAAGGTAGAATGAAGGAACAGTGAACAAACTAAATGAATACCCAATGAAATGCCAAATAAAATGCTCCTACCATCCTTATGAGTGGAGAGCTCCCTTCGTCCTTAGTAAAAACACTACCATCTACCATGGAAAGCTCCACCTGTTGAAAATTTTTTGGTGCCGTTGTTGCAAGGAAAGCAGCTCCCACTCTTTAATCACGTTGCTTCCAAACTTTTATATGCAAAGCTCAAAACACTACCATCCCTCTAAAGCTTGTACATTTTTTTTTTCATCTTCTTCACTAGGTTTTCGTGCCTCCACATTAATCTTTACTAAAACTCTTTTATCCTTTCTTTATTTTTGCTTTAACATTTCTAGCTTGCTTCTTAGAAAGCTATTTTGCTTTTATTTTTGCCTTCATGGAGTGGGACACATGTCCTTCACATTTAAAGCCTCTCCTTGGTCTTTTCCTTTTATTTCCATTTAAAGTTTTGGTCTCTACTACTTAAACGTTGTTTTTCTCATCTTCTTAAAGCCAATTTGTTGTCGATTCTTTGTGTCTTAAAAGAGTAAGTCAAGTTGACTTGGTCTTTTAAGCTTGCTGTGCTTTTTTTTCCTTTTCTATTCCTTTGCTCTAATATTGGTGTAACTTTCGATTTTTTGCTCCATAATTCATCTAAATGGGGGTACCTTGTTCATTAAGTAAAATATAACACAAATTAAGCATGTTTGAATAAATAATAGGAATGAAATCACATATTAAAATATAATAAAACCCTTTTCTATCAATCCCTAATGTTAAAAAATCAAAATAAATACAAAATAGAAAATTAGGAATAAGGAAAAATCACTTGAAATCTTTTAGACACATGCTCTACTTTGATTTGGGAGAGTTTATTAGCTGATTGAAAAATAAAAGAAAATAAAAGACATAAGAGAAAACATAATAAACTTAAAATTTATTAATAATGAGAAAAATAATAAAACTTAAGTAGAAATCAAAATGTACAATCACAAATCCTTATCAACTACTAGATCCTGAAGCCTTAACTCTCAATTACTCTCATAAGAAATCAACCTACCTCCAATAATGATCTAACTTGCTCTCAATCCTCGTAAGTATCTTAACAGTGAGACTTGTGGGTAACTTAGAGGTTGTATAAGTCAAAGAACAAGTAGTGGGTGAAGGATAGGAAATAGAGGATACAGGCCTTGTGGCTGCTTTATAAATTTTAATATTTGTCTCCCCTTCATTAAGAGTAAGTCAAGGCACTATAGGATCATCCAATCTCTCATTTGCTCTAAATAAGTTCACCTATAGGTTATACTACTACCTTTGAACTTAATCATACTTTAACAGATTTAGATTAGAGTAGGACATAATGGAGGTGGTTAGGGGATGAACTAGGACCTCTATCTAAAAGGTTACTTCTAGGTCCCTAAAAATTCTTGTAAGAAAGCACGATAAGTAGAAATTCTTGTTCAAATGTTATATTCAAAATGCATTACATATGTATGGGATTATGAAGCCTACTAAGGTGTTAGGTATATGATTTGTAAAGCATCCTATATAAGATATAGGTGTCTTGAAACCTCACTGTATTCAGACTATTAGATCTTGCTAACACATTGGTACTTAATATGGCGATGATTATCCTCTCTCCAGTGCCTAGACGATATATGGGGAACAATATGAAATTAGTGGTCTTGTTTAGCTAAAAAACGTCTAGAGAAACCCCAAAAGAAAAATTGAGTTCAAAGGTAACAGTATCCCTATGCATGATGTCTTTTTACTGCTCATACACCATCTCCTCATCTAGTATACCTATTAAAGAGGATATCTATGCTTGAGCTAGGGTTATTGATGCACCTCTAATAAATGAGCATATTTTGATGATGTCAACCTCCTTTTACTTTATATTGGCATAAAAATAGTTAAGCTATTGTGAGTTACAAAATAATAATCTAAATTTAACCTTCTAACTATTCAGTAAGGTGATTTAGGGCTAATGTCAAAAACAATTGTCTAGTTTTTATTATTTCAAATGTTGAATAAAAACGTTGGCTAATTGAATTTTAAATAAAATGAAAATATAATTAATGAAATAAAGAAATCTAAAATAAGATCACAAAATTTCAACTCAGTAAGAAATAAAAAAATATAATGAAAAGTAGGTCAAAAGATATTTCTGGCACTCAGAAAGTACAATTTATCATCAAAAACATATAAACCTTCACCTAAATAAAATTTAATCTATAGACGCAAATAAGCTCTTGCATATTGATTTCCTCTAATTTTAGTTAAATTTAACTAGCTCTAAAAATAATCTTAACTAATGTAATAACCTAAAACAAGCTCTCTATATTCATATGCGTAGTAACATTAAGTAATAGGGAATAACTAACATAAGCCATAATAATGAAAACTCAGATCGTGCAACTTAAAGAACCAAAAATCTAAATTAATTTATTAGATTTTAATTATAAATTCAATTAACCTATTGCTACTTATGGTATAAATTAGTGACAATTACGAATAAGAAGCTTATACTTAGCATTAAAATTAGAGATCATAACAAGCCTATAATATAAGCCTTAGTTTTTGACGCTTAACCAAAGTTTTAATTCAATCCTAGTAAAGAACATAATGCCTAATTAAATCAAATTCATATCTAATAATCATAATTGCCTTATCCCTTAAATATCTTCTAACTGAAAGAAAATTAGCCTAACATAATGAAATTAAGAAAAACAAAAAATAAAATCAAAGAATCTGTCATAGATAAACAAAATAAAGAAAATGAAAAGAAAATATTCAATAATCTACTTAACTATATTCAAGAGTTTAAAACAACATTCAAAATCCATCCAAATGTAATAACATAGAAACTAAAATAACACAAAAGGAACAAAAAATCTCAGATAAATGTAAAGTATTGCTCTACCTAGAAAACAAATTCTATGAGTATTTCAACTATAAAGATGTAAGAAAATCTATACACCTAAGATAAAAATGAAGAAAACTAAGGGGTCATTTGGTATTGTTGTTGGTTGTGGTTTTTGTTTATTTTTATTGGTTTTTGTGTGTTGTCCTTGGTTTCTGTGCTGCTGTTCTCAGTTTCTGTGTTGTATTAGTGGGTTGTCTTTTTCAATTTCTATGTTGTTTTTCTTATTTTTTTTGTGTTTAAAAAAACAAGAAACCAAAACTAAAAAACAAATCCACACCAAACATCCCTTAAGTGACAGATGTGAGTATTTTAATTAACTTATCCAAGAAACACAATAGCAATACCACAACGCACAACAAGGCAAGTGTGCATATGCTAGTGTAATATAGTTAAAGTGAGTCCAAGGTCGAATCTATAGGGACCATACTACTAGTGAATGGCTATCTAAAGCATCTAGCTTAATAAAATACAAATTGGTTTATTGGTTTGATAATGAAAATTGAATAAAAAATAAAATTAAATCATTTAAACAAACTCAAAAGGATAACACTTAATAAGAAAGCTAGGATTCATGTGATTAATCTTTCTAGGATGTATACATATTCATTGTTCATCTTAATTAACTTAATTTTCAAATTCATTAAACCCTAGATTCCCTAATGTAAATCACACATTCTCTCAAGTTACGCAACCCTATTCAAGTAAATAAACTAGGAGAAGGTTATCTATATCCCACTTCATTGATTGAATGCATTACCTTACTTTATGGAAGCTATTGTTTTGGCTAAGCTCACTCCTAACTAGAATATATTATGTAAGCCTATCTTTAGGACTCCATATAAGATTTATTGTTTACGGAATTATCCAAAGTATGCAAAGAATTGAAATTGACCTTTACATTCACATGATATTCAATAAATAGTGTTTTTAAAATCCATAAAAAATCCTAATATAAAATCTAGAAACTCAAAGTTAAATCAAGAAAAAACAAGAAAACTACGAGCTAAAGTTCCTAAAAATCCAAATCCTAATAAAAATTTTGGTTCCTAATCATTGTTTGAATCATAAAAACAATTAAAAAGGAGAAAGGGAAAGAAAGACTCATGATGAATCAATCTTGCTCCTTGACTCCACAATGATGGTTAATGTGAATCCCTTGTCTTGATTCTTCAATCCTTTTGTTTGGAATCCTTCTTTTCCCTCACAATTGAGCAAAAACCCTTTAGAGATGGTCTAAGGCTTCAAATCCATTTCTTGGTGGCTCCTTTTAGTGTTTGAAGGTAAGAGAGTTCGTAAAAATAACCCTAGAAGTGTTATTTTAAAAGGCCCTTATGCACGACCCATGGATAGGACCCACAACCATGAGTCTTGGCCATGATATCCTCTACCAACGTATCATGGCCATGACTCTAGGCCGTGCATCTAGCCCTAGTCATGATTCTTTGGACAACTTTTTCCTTCATTCACATTTTCTATTTCAATTCCTTTTATACACCACCAGTTGCCATGAAAATTGACATTTAGGTTCCTCACGTGTTAGTATTGCACCCCATAAAATTTTAGAACAATCTACTCTCTAAAATCACTTCTAATGAGCCATAAAAGGCAACTATACCAAAACTACTGCTTGTTTGAGCTTCTTTTGTTCTTCTCCTGATGAATCCTTAATGGCTTTTTATATGCCCTTGAAAATTGGTGTGGAACTTCCTAACATGATGCTTTAAGTACTTAAATTGATTATACACCTTTTCTAGTTCCAAAAGTGTCTCAAAATACTCATTAAATCCTATAAAACACAAAGAATCATCCAAAATTACTTTAGTAGCTTCTTTTTCATAAATCAACCAAATATATGCCTAAATCATATGCTATTATCCCTCAAACCTAAGACAATCTCTAAAAAAACGTGCTAAAATATGCAAAAACAAAGTGCTATCAAATACCCCCATATTTAAGCTATTTCTTATCCTTAAGCAATGATTTAAACATTAACTCAAAATGACATCAATCAAGAGTTTTGGACATGTTTTTTTAGCATCCTGTAAAATGACATAGTATTTGGAGTGGTAAAGCTTCATCGTAAGCTACCAAATATTAAAATACCTAACTAACCTAGTTAAGTAACTAGGGTGAGTCAAGGTCGATCCTACAGGGAGCGAGGGTATGCTAAATATATTCTAATGTTGCCTAAAAGGAAAAACAAAAACCCCTGGATGCAAAGACATCAAAGCTAATCATTAAATACAATTAAAGAAACTAAAGCAAATGAACAAGAAACAAATAACTAATATGAAAGCTAGGTGGAAGATAAATATGGGATTCTGGACTTATAATTGATGCTTAAAATAGATAAGTTGTGATTGGTCTAAGATGCTAGCCTATAGGTTCAAACAAGCTCAGGGAATGACTAACCTAAGCCACGATCATATAAGTTCAGACCATATAACTTAGAGAATTAGGATCCTAGATTAATTAGTTAAGTTTACCTACAAACCGGCTTAACCTATTGCCACTTATGGAAATTGCCAAGGAAACAATTAGGGTAGCTAATCCTAAGCATTAATCCTTAATTCATGACATTTATGTGGAATCCCAATTCAATCCTAACCTAAATCACAAAGCCCATTCAATTCCGAGTCTATTCTCACAATTATTCATCCAAGATTCCATCATTAACATCCAACCCAAGACTAAACTAGCTACACATTACTAAAGTAATTAAAACAACAATTAAACAAACTAATAATAGAATAAAATAAATAAAATAAAGGCTAGAAAAATAAATAAAATACAAGGAATTAACAAACCTAAAGCTAGAAAATAACAAAATCACAATATATTAAGCAAATATTAAAGGATCAACTCAAATATTCAAGAGAAACTAAGCCAAATACGAAAATAAAATAAATGCATAAAAAATATAAAAACACCACAAACACTAAATATTTAAGGTCTAAAACATGAAACAAATGAAGAACAAATAAGAAAAGCAAGAAAAAGGAGAAAAACTAAGCTACAATCAAAAAAAGAAATAAAAAGAAGCCTAAACTACTAAGAAAGGATAGCTACAAAAAAAAAAAGAATGGAGGTATGCCTCCTCTTGTCTAGAGGAGCTTCGCTTAAATAGGTAGGGTTTTGGGTCCAAAGCACTGCACTTTGTTTTTATTTTTCATTGTGCATGGCATATATGACAATCTTGATTAATAAATATGGTAGGTTACAAAATTCATATGGCGAGTTTGCATGCATATACAACAGTTTAAAGCTCCATGTTCTGTATACATTTTTACTTCCCTTATTCTTATTTCTTTTGATTGGCACCACTTGTCATCGTGATGGCTCTCTCCAGGTGAATCTCTTTAGGTGAATAAAATTTATGGCTTCAAGCCTTTAGTCCATTTACCGCTAAGTGTCAACTCCTTACAGGAAGCTTGCTTTCTCTTTATATTTCTATGCTCCTTCATTGAGAGTCTTGGCTTTAATTTTCTTAAATTCACTTCTAATTTTCTTCTTTTTAATATATATTTGTGTTCTATGATTAAAACTACATCCAACTTCAAATAGAACATAGAATAAGAATTGAACCATAAAAATAGGATTGAAATCACATTAAAATGCATAAGAAAATATAAAATAGTTTAATCCTATCATAGAGCTCTAGAAGTACAACTAAAGCCTTCCCCAATTAAGTTGTACTAAATCTAGATCTCAACTGAGCTTGTCTTGCTCTTTTCTTTATGTACTCCTCATGGATTATCAAATAACCTTGGAATTTTATATGGAACTTCATAACATGATGCTTCAAGGCTCCAGAGTGATTCCACACCTCTTATAGTTGTAAAAGTATGTTAAAATATCCACCAATTACTACAAAACATATGCAAACATATAAATTGTTGAGCAACATCACATTTAAATGATTTAATTCAATAAACACATAATTCATAAGGATTTGCCCTTAGAATCAATTCAAACAAGTACTAAATCATGTCTAAAATATGTATACTTTGAGAGCTATCAATAATCAACATGTTAAACTATTAAACATGCAATGTTTGTTATTAAATGGGTAATGGATGACTTGAAATCATGTAACACAATCTAACCTTTATTAAATAACATTAGTTAAGTGCTCTAAGTTCCAACTAACATATAACAATTTGATCACCATACACAGCTATTGAGTAAGTGTTTATGATATTCAATGGATCCAAAATAAAATAGTAACACAATTGAGATAACCTTTAACCTAACATGCTTTAAATTCAGGTATTGAACGTTCTATAAGACACAATGTTTGCGAAAAAATTCTAAATCAGAGTCTCCATAGGAATTTAAGGATGGGAAATTGAGTTTAGAGATTCACACATCACTACTAAATTTGAAGCCATAATAATCTAATAAAAGTAGAATAATTCAAAATTAGGTGGTGAAAACCTATCGAAATTCGTAATTCAATCAAACCCTCATAAGAAATCATGTAAATCAACACCAAATGTAATGCATAATATTAAATAAAGGTTTTTCATACTTAATAACATCCTTAAACACCTTTAAACCTTGCAAAAAGTGGAAAATAATTAAAAATAGTTATAGGAAACTCATTCATGAACAAAAATCTAACCTAAACCATAAAACCCAAAAAGAAAAGTAAAAGAAGGTGATTACAATGTTGATTTGATTATAACATGTGACTTTGAAAAACAAATTAATGAGTAAAGGAGTGGATTTGATGTAGAGAATGTAGAGGATGGATGAGATATGAAGAAGAATAAGACAAAGAAGAGAAAAAGATGATAAACAAGGGGGTGTCTAGTTTGATGTGTTTAAACATCAAACCTGAGTCACCCACGAGCGAGACCCATGAGCATAAGTCTTGTTAATGGGCTTTTGCAAATTTTTTTATTTTGATTTTAAAGTTTTAAAAGGTCTTAGAGTTCCCTAATGAATGGAATAAAAAGAAAAACAACAAAAAGCAAAAGCAAGCACTTTAAAAGATGTCAAAACGACAACTAATTGGAATTACCTAAAGAAAAACAAAAGGAAAGGAAGTGAAACAAAGAAAAATAAATTAAAAAAATAATCAATGAGTTGCCTCACACAAAGTGCTTATGCAACATCATAGCTTGATGACCCTTTTCTTTCTTAAGTGGTTAACGACTTTTGGTTCCAAGCTTTCTTTTTTATCTTGCTTCTCGAGCTTTTCATGTTCTCCGTGTCATTACCCTTCCATTCATCTAATTCATCCATATTGAGGGTTGACATTAGTCTTCCTTCATAATGCTCGTAGCTCAATTTAGCTATTAATTAGAGCTAGAAAGATCTATTAGTGATAGTTCCCTGTAAAACACTTGGAGTGCCATAAATAACGTTGACAAAAGACAAAGTTCGTTTTTTCTCATTAAAAGATGACTTAATATTCTCAAGGTGGAAAAACAAGTTATGGATTCATCTTTAATTCTAAGCATTAGCTTCTTTTCTAAAACGTTGATCAAAACTTTTGAGGTGGCTAAAAAAGGTTTACCAAATAATTAAAGGAATCTCATTATCATCGTCTACATTTAGAATCACAAAATTAATGAAGAAATAAAGTTGCCAAGTTATACCAACACATCCTTAACAATACCCCTAGGATATTTGACCAATCTATCTTCCAACTATACTCTCATCTTAGTAGGCTTTATGATTCTTAATCCTAATTCATGAGATAGTTTATCAAACATCATATTGATATTAGCCCTTAAATCTGTAATGAATTGTTCAATTAAAGATGACCAGTAATACAAGGGATTGAGAAACTCCCTAGACCTTTTTCTATAGTAACTTGTCCCTAACAATAACATCATACTCCTCACTTGTCGTCATCCTTGATATCTTTTTCTTCTTTCTTGGTAGCAAGCACCTCACTTACAAACCGTTTATTCATGGCTTCCTACAAATGAGAATTAACTAACGAAGTGTGAGCGTTTAATCTCCTAATAGGGTTTAAAAACACACTTAAAAACTTCTTCAGTTATCCAGTGTTTAATTTTTCAATAGTCAAACGAGATGGCTCAATGGCATTCTCTTCACCTTCCTCATTCTGTGCTTCTTCTCTTTTCTCTTTTTTCTTGAGGTACCAACTCCATGACTACATTCTTTGCACCTTGAAACACCACATGCACTTGCTCTCTTGGATTCTTTTTGTTATTACTAGGTAGAGCACTTAGTGGTTTTTCTGAGACATTCTTAGCTAGTTGGCCCACTTGGTTTTTTAGATTCTTTATTGATGTTTCTATATTCTCAAAATGGGGTAATATAGATGTAATGTATTTGATGAGTATCTCCTCCAATGGAAGTTATTTGTGAGATTACTACTGAGGGTGGAAACCAGGTTGGTGGTTCTGACCTTGTTGCCCTTGAGCTCTCCAAAAGAAGTTAGGATGATTTCATCACTTAAGATTGCAACTGTTGTTATAAGGATTGTTTTAGTGATTCCTAACATAGTCAACTTACTCTGATTGTACTTCTACTCTCGTTGATTAGAAATCATGCTTATGATGGTTGTCTCCATAGAATTAACAAGTTGACACTTAATGTGAGGCAGATGCAGCCAACATATTTTCCAGCTTCCTTATAAGGGCTTCTACCTTGGCTTCTAATGAGGCTACTCTGTGTATGTTGTAGGCTCCTTCATTGGGTTGAAGCCTCTATCTCATGTCCCCCTACTAATTCATTGTAATGATCTCAATCAATTATTATAGTTGCTTGGGTGTCTTGAAGTTGGTAGTGCCTCTAGACAATGCATCTATTAACTAATTTAGTGAAAAATTAAGATCGTCAATGAATGTTTGCATTAACATACCTAACTTGAAACCATGATGAGAGAACTTCCTAAGCATGTCCTTCCAAGGCTTCCATGCTTTATAAAGGTTCTCCTATTCCTACTGCTAAAATGAAATAATATCGTTATGTAACTTAGCAAAGGAGGACGCAAGGAAATATCTCATTAATAATTTTTTAGCCAAGAGATGCCAAGAAGTGATGGAACCAAGGGGATTTGATTTAAGTCACAATTTTTCCTAACTCTTCAACGTGAAAGGAAATAACCTCAACCTAATCGCCTCTTCCAAAATGCCATTCAGCTGGAAAGAGTCATAAAGCTGCACATAGTTCTATAACATTTGAATTATTTTTAGTTTGATTTTAAAGCTTGCTTCTTCTATTCGCAGTCTCTGTATGCTTGATTTTATGCCATGTATAGATAGGCATGAAAGATCACCATTAGTCAGTTATACTCTTGTCCTTAACTCTAGCTCCATATTTTGCATTTGTTGCTCCAAGACTTTTAACTTCATTCTACCTTCGGATTTATTTTCTCTTAAACCTCTCTTGAATGTTCACTCTACCTTAGGATCTAGTCTTACTACATTAATCAAATGAATATGGGTCATGCAAGTAGAATACCTAACTTAAAAAGGGTAAAAGTGAGCAAAATATCAAGGAAATCTAAAGCTTTTGAATAAAAATTAAAATGAAAAAATTAAGGATTACGAAGACTAAAACAAACAAAAACTAAAGAAAATAAGAACTAAAAACAAAGAAAACAAAGCTAGCTAAATAAAGAATAGAAAAACAATAAATAATGGCGTAGTCCCTAATAACAATGCCAAAAACTTGATCCATGTGATACATGCCAAAGTTTTAATAAAATTATCTAAGAAACAGAATAATAATAACACAACACACAATTAGGATAGTGTACATATCATAGTGTAATATAGCTCAGGTGAGTCCAGAGTCAAATCTATAGGGACTAATATTACTAGTAACTATCTATTTAAATTATATAGCTTAAAAGAATGCAAATTGGTTGATTGGTTTGATAATGAAAATTCAATGAAGAAATAAAAGTAAATTGCTTAAATAAATTGAAAAAGGATAACGCTTAATAATGAAGATAGGTTTTAGGAGTCATTAATCCCTTTAGGATATGTACAGATTCATTCTTTATCTTAATTTACTTAATTTAAAAAATCATTTGACTGTAGATTCCCTAATATAAATCACACTCTCTCTCAAGTTTTGCAGCTCTATTCAAGTCAATAAACTAGGTGAAAGTTCTCTCTATCCCACTTTACTGATTGAATGCATTACCTCACTATATGGAAGCTATTGTTTTGGCTAAGCTCACACCTATCCTAGACATCTTAAGTAAGCCTATCTCTAGGACTCCAGGCAAGATGTTTATTTATGGAATGATCTAAGGTATGTGAAGATATTTTGATTAAATATATACAAAATCAAAGCATTGAAGCTGACATTTACAATTGCATAACATTCAATGTCTTTAAAGTCCAAAAGTAATCCTAACATAAAATTTGGAAAATCAAAGTTAAATTAAGGATAAACAAAAATACTACATCTTAGAGTTCATAAAAACCCAAACCTTAAAGAAAATTTTTATTCCTAATCATTGTTTGAATCACCAAAACAATAAAAAAACGAAAAAGAAAGGCTCATGATGAATCAATCCTATTCCTTGACTCCTCAATGATGGTTAATGTGAATTCATTGTCTTGATTCTTCAGTCCTTGCATTTGGAATCCTTCTTTTCTTTTAAAATTTAGCGAAAACTCTTAAGAGATGATCTATGACTTGAAAAACCTTTCTTAGTGTCTCCTTTTAGTGTTTGAAGAAAAATATTTCATAAAAATAACCATATAAGGGTTATTTGGGTCAGGATTCATGGTCATGGGTCTTGGTCATTATATTGTTTGACAAGATATCACAACCATTGCTCTAGGACATGGATCTCCTAAAAACTTTTTCTTTCCTTCGTATTTTCTACCCCAACTCCTTCTATACACCTTCAATGGCCTAAAAAATTGATATTTAGGTTTCGCACATGGTATTCTTACACCTCATAAAAGTTTAAAATTATCTGAGCTCTAACAGTGCATCTAATCCATCACAAAAGTCACCTGTACCAAAAATAGTACTTATTTGAGCTTCTCTTTTTCTTCTCTTGATGCATCCTTTATGACTTATGATATAACCTTGAAAATTGATGTCTAACTTCTTAACATGAAGCTTTAAGTCTTTAAATTGATTCCACTCCTCTTTTAGTTCCAAAAGTGCCTCAAAATGCTCACTAAATCCTATAAAACACAAAGAATCAGCCAAAATAACTTAAGTATCATCTTCTTCATAAATCGACCAAATATGTCCCTAAATTATATACTATTATCCTTCAAACCTCAGATAATCACTATAAAAATAAGCTTAAAATATCTATAAATAAGGTGCTATTAGTGGCTACCAAAATGGTGCCTAAAGAGGATTCCCTCAAGTCTTTTCTCATTCTTAATACCCCCTTTTTATGTTTTAAATTGATTTAGAGTGAAAAGATGATGGTGTGTAAGTCTACCTAACTTTTAAATAAATTTTAACCAAGAAACACGTTAACTAAATTACATCACATAAGGAAGGCTAGTGTACCTATCGCCAATGTAAAATAGCTCAGTGAATCTAGGTGTTAATCCATAAGGACTAATATTATTGATAGGTGTTGTTCGTTGGTTGAATAGGTTAAAAATGGGAGTTCTTTAAACAGATTTTAATTTGAAAACCAAAATGATATTGATAAAAAATCAACGTGACGAAAGGCAAGTGCACCTATCGAAAAAGTAATAAAGTGGAGTACATTTAACATTCCGAGTGTCAAATCCACGACAAAAAATATATGGTATTTTGAATGTTAAATACTAGATTAATTAGATTACAATTATCTAGGAAATTCTAATTTATTAATTAAAAGACGAAAAGATAAAATTAATGGATTATCCTAATTTTACTTCAAACTTTGCAATTTTGAATTATAAAGTGACTTATAAAATTAATGAAAATGGTAAACTTGTGGAATCCAGCTTTGAATAAGTGATTAATGAATTAAATGAGCTTAAAAACAAATTCAAAGACAGATTAGAGTTCCTTCACGAATTCAGGACAAAGCTATGGTTAAGACTTATGCCTTTTCTGCATTAAACTTAGTTTAAAGTTTAGCGATACTTTAAATCTAGCCAATGGGCTTTAATTTCAAGAAGTTGAGTTTTGAACTTTTAATCTCAGATCTCTAACTATCACAAATAATCCAAGTTTAGTCATGAAAATATTGATTTATATTGTTTATTGATCTTTCCAACAACCTAGATAGATTTCTTGGATGCTAGATTATCTTTCACCCTAATCTTAGTTGATCAGGCC
>JAOXYD010037078.1:0-13877 GCA_028565735.1 Pinacopodium congolense | reverse complement strand
TAAAACCTTAAATAACTTAATAATTAATCAAAACTAAATTTGGAATTTTCATTCATACTTAAAACTAAACAATGTTTAAATCTTGAATTAGAAAATTAAAATATAAAATTAAACTAACTAAACAATAATTGAAATTCGGCTAATTAAGAAAAATAAAGAAAATCAGAAATTAAAAAAAATCAAAAAATCAAACACAATTTCGGACAGTTTCCTTAGTGCTGTATGTGGTGCGACCAACGTGTGCGTCCTGGTGCTGGTGTGTGCTCATCCTAGTGGTAGGCAGCGTCTCTTGTTGCTGGTCCTCTCATCCCCTTGGTCTATGGTGTGTGGTCTGGTAGTGCGTGGGTCCCTGTCTCCTGGTGTAGAGGTGTCTAGTGAAGCAAGTCACTGGCTCTCCCTTGTTGCCTCCAAGCTGAAGCCACGCAGAGAAGCTCCAACCTTGTCTGCCAGCCATCAGACCCAAGGCTCCCCTTAGGGATTAACGCATAAATCCCTTAAAAACCCCAAGCTTCTTCTTTGTCTTTTCCGCCTCTCGTCCGTCCCTATGCTCGTCGTTTTGCTTAATGTAAGATGACGAGTTTAGACAGATTTAATTGATTTTTTTTCTTTTTTTTTGATTAAAATAATCTTTGGCTTTTTTTCTAATTTCTGTAAATTCATCATGTTTTATCTCAAAATTTGTGTTATTGCAATACATCTATCATTAAACAAAATATAACATAAATTAAATATTTAAACAATAAAATAAGATTAAAATGACTTTAAAAAGCATATGAAAATTTAATAAATTTCAATCTTATCACCTAAAGAGGCAAAAATAGGTTTTGGTAGTTCCTTAAAGTTGAAATCAAGATCAAATGTCAAGTTCTTCAAGAGCACTTCAACAATCGAGATTTTATAGCACTAAGGATTGAAGAGAAGAGTGTCAAGCTTCATTTTGTTTTACTCTTTCTTCTCTTAACTGTCTTTTGTGTGGAGAATATGATAATTAGGGAACTCTTTGACATTATGTGTGGCTAAATTTCTTTGTAGGAATTACTCTTAAACTATTTTATTATTTCTATCTTATTGATTCAATGAATGCATATTTTTTATGTTTGTTGTGCTTACTCCTTACAATAGATTGAGAGATTGAGCTAGAAAATTGTATTAGGTTATGATAGACTTGAATACCTAAGGGAAAGGTAATTTAGGTGTTTAATAAATTTTCTATGAATTATAAGAACACTTAAAAATAATTAACACTTTGTGGAAAATCAATTACGAAAATAGTTAATAAAAAATGTAATGGATAAAACTTAATTCATCAAACATGAACTCACAAATAAATACTTCTTAAATAAGATACAAGCAAGATTTTAGACAATGATAAAAACACAATTGAATAGTAATAATTACATTGAAGTAAAAGGTAAAAGGAAGAGAGATACCATTGATTTATTCTAGCTTAGAACTATTCACTTTCTCCTGCATCTAGTCTCCAATGCTACTATTGAGATTTTGTTCCAGTATCAAAATAATAATGTTAGAAGTACAATCCTTTTTCTAAGCTCAAGGATAACCTTAACAATTCTTTTTCAAGGGCTTAAGGATAACCTTTATCTCTAAACTATTCTATCTTTCAAAATAGAGAATTGAAAGATTTTCATTTAAGAATAAATTGGGGTATTAAGAGGCTCAAAAGCAATCTTTAATGAATGCAAAAACATGGACAAAAAGCTCGTAAAAACCAACTTAAAGCCTCATCTTAAAAGTCACACATAAAAACACTTCTTAATGCTCAAAATACTTGAATTATTGATTTCTAAGATTTTAGATATTGAAAACAAGTGTATGCCAACTTATTTATAGCCTTAAGATGTCAAATCAACCACTTGTTAATGTTGTACAATGTTCTAATGCATTAAAATTGGGTTGTCATTGGAGAAAATCCGTTGAGCGTGATTTATTCCCTTATATGGTAATTCCTAGATCTTAAACAATGTTTTTTTTTTATCTCTTGTTGTTTAGGTACCAAGAACGTATACTAAATGGCTCTGTAATGTGCACCACCATTTAGCCCTTACAGGCTGCGGTTTAACCCTTAAAAAATGCATAAACTTGTTTAAATACAGTCCATCCAATACAAAGTAATTCCTACCACTTTTATACTATTTGTAGACTCATAAACACATTTAAAATCTTCTCGAAAACATTTTTTAACTTATCAAGAGGATTATTAAAAATTTTCATACAAGATTCCTCTTGATTATACATCCTATATGCATATTCTAAAATATGTATGCACTTATGCATGAATTAAGCCTTGTCACAGCACCAAAAATGACCAAGTGAAATATGAAATGAAAATACAACCATAAACCTATATATGAAGGCTATCTTTGATCTTCTAGCTTGTGTCCTCTTCATATTAGCTTCATGACCTTCAATCTATCTCTAAGACTCCTTAATCAATTTCTTTCACACTTCAACTTTAATAACTATCTTTCAAATGCTTACAAACATAAAATTATTAGTTCAAATAATGGTTTTTCATCATCAAAATAAGGTGAAATTCCATTGGTTCAGAAATCTCCTCTCCCTAAATTCATTTATTATGAAAGATAAAGATTTCTATTATTCCCCCTCAATGAGATTGTAAGCCCTATGACGCCTAAGAGGTGGGGTGAATTAGGTATTTGAAAAATTTTTCAAATTAAAAAATTTTAAACACCTTAGGCCAATTTCAATTATATATAATCTTTAAACTAAAATTAAACCTACATGGAATGTTGTGCTTATGCCAATATTAATCAAATTCAATCAATATTAAGGAAACAAAAGTGCATAAATATAATAAGAGAAGGGAAAGGAAGAACACCAAGATTTATAGAGGTTCGTCTATCTCAAAGATAGATTACGTCATCTCTCCAACTACTTGTTGGAAATTCACTAAAAATTAATCTTACTTTAATTTGGAAAAGAGAAATCCTTACAACAATCTTGATTATAATGTCAAGAGGAATCTTTACAATAACCTTAATTATAAGGCCAAGAGGAACCTTTACAAAAATCTTGATTATAAGGCCAAGAGGAACCTTTACAATATTACTTTAGAGTGAAGAGTAATCCACTCCAATCTTTTTCAAAGGTTAAGAGGAACCTATACAATAATCTTGAATTCTAATGGTCAAGAGGAACCCACCAATCTTACTTTCTAATGGGTGAAGAGTAACCCCTTACACACAACCAAACTATAACAAATTTAATCACAAAGGTAGCCCCTAATTTCAACTCTTTTGAGCCTCAACACAAGCTTATATAGCTTAATAAAACCTGATCAAAATCAAGGCAAGATAAGGGCTCAAACACAATCATTACAATGTTTATGCCTTATGTAATGTCTAATGCACATCCAAAGCCTAAAGCAATCTAATTAACAATCAATGAATAACTCAATTCAAATCTTCTTTATCCTAGGTGAAGAGAAGCCTATTCAATATATTTTTAAGGCAAAGAGTGGCCTATAATCCAATTAGCAATAAGCACAAATCAACTCCCCCAAGTTAAGTAACCAATTCACACCTTTAATGATGTTTCACTAAAGCATATGCAATAAAATCAATTCTAAAACTTCTATAGGCAACTAAACAATAGGAAAAGCCGCCATACACCTTAATATATCATAAAAAATTCAATTTAATCAATAAACTTATGATTATAACATCAAATAATCAGATTAAACATAATAGCATAAAATCTGTCAACAAACAGATTTTAACCAACTAAATGACATGCAATTAATATAAAAAACGTACTAGAACTTAATTCAATCACTTAAGAACAAATCTCAATAATAAAAATGATTTTATCACATAAAACAAAAGGTCTAAATCAATAACAAAGTAAGAATTGTCAAACTTGGACAGTTTTGAGTAACTTGCAAAGATTAAGCTTAAGCAAAAAAAAAAAAAGTTAAAAAAAACTAGAAACTTGCTAAGACCGTAATAAAACTGAAAAAAATCAAACTTGAAGCACCAAAAACAACTTTAAATGCCAAATTGAATTGAACACGGAGCTATATAGAAAACGTGACATATTTGAGCATCCTATGTTCTTTTATCTCAAACAAACATTATGAGTACTTAAAAATGAAATTAAAAATTTTATTACACTCTTGAGAATTTGATCAAAATGTTTATGATGATTTGGAGGTAATAGAAACAGATTTGCAAGTTGAAAAATGAAGAACATAGAAAGTGAACCAAAACAGAGACAACTTTGATGAGTATGTGTTTGAATGCTTGAAATAAACGAAATAATCACTTAAAAATTCTAAGCCAAGCACAATGAAAATTTTCTATGTCTAAACAAAGTAAAAACATAAGAGTTGTAGCACTAAAAATAAATTTACAGCATGAAAATCAAGGTTGAATGAAAACAGTGTAGAAAATAAAGAAAGCTTTGAATGTTTGAATGATTGATCTTGTAATTTATTTTTCAGAGAATTTAAACTTGTTAAAATAGTTTGGAAATGATATTTATAGAGTTGGTAGAGGTTTGGAGTTGTTATAAATAAGATATAGCCATTTAGGAGTTAAAAAGCCATTGAAAACTTGTAAAAGCAAGTAGTAGTGTAGCTGTTAGGTCTAATACAACGATCTCTAGGGAGGTATACGGCGCTTTACAGTTCGCTGTATCGATATGTGGAAACAGACCCAATCCAGGGATTTCGACAGCATACTATATTACCTCTCAACTCGCCATATTGTCTCTGAAAAACCATAAAACAAGCTTCAAACCAAATCCAAATCTTTTCAAACAAATTCCTAACATTAATTAAGACTTTAAACAAGATCTAAAACATATATCAAGATGTTTGGATCATAGAAACAATTCATTTCATTAAAAACATAAGAAATGCCTTGATTATGAAAACTTTTCATTTTTAAATAACTTGAAAACCTTTCAAACATTTCATAAACCAAAATTCATAACACAATTCAAACATGCTTAATTAACTTCAAGCATCACTTTAAATCACTTAAGATCATTAAGAAGCATACACTAATACAATTAATCACATTACTTCTTGATTATGCAATATTTAGCCTATATTCCATTTTAATTTAATTCCTAACATGACAAATTTCATAATCAAATTAAATTAATCACTAAAACCACAATTTAAATCTTATATATCTATATGCAAATGTATCATGTAAATGTGAGATGGTATGATATGTAAATGTGAGAGCCCTTTCAAGCCTTGATAAAGATCAAGGTTAGGACATTTACATTCTAAAATACACCAAAACCTAACCAAACTTGATCTTCATGTCTTGATCTTCCTTCATGATCTTCACTCTTAATCATCCAATGCTTGAGCTCTTCTACCTTTGGCTCCACAAACATGTTCTTGCACTTTAAACATTAACCTATCTTATAAATGCATAAAAAACTTAAACATTAGTAGTAATAATGCTTTGTCATCATCAAAACATATGATTGGAACCTTCTTGGAATCATAAAAAAGATTAACATAAACCAGTGACAAATTTATAAATTTTAAAACAACTTAAGACCTAAAGAATGAAACAAGCATTAAAAATTAGCATGAAATCAATCTATTTTTCCCATCTTTCATAAAAATATAAACCATTCTTTAAAAAAATTTCATATGGGTCATGAAAGAATTATAATGACACTTTGATGTCACAATTAAAAATATGAAAATCTTCTTTAAAGAAACCTCATAATTTCATGATTAACCATTTCAACAGTTAATAAATCATATTCCACAACCAAAATTTTCAACTATTAATGATAAAAACAATGACATGGAAAAAAAATTATCAAACATTATTAAGAATCGTTTTAAAGAATTTAAATTCAACATTTTCCTTATTCTTTACAAAAATAATGAAATTGTAATTAAGGAAGATTAACTTCCCTTAAGTAAAACAAATTTCAAGAATTTTTTAGATATATCAAAGAAATTTTAAAATGATTACATGTCATGATCTTTTCACAAGTAAACATGCTTTAGAGGTTTTAAAATTTTGCATGATAAAAAATTAAAAACAACAAGAAATCATCGAATAATTTTGCAAAAGAAAATTTCCTATCATATTTTTTTTATAATAAAGTCTAAATATCTCTACAGGCTTCCTTATGCAATTTGTAAAATCATCATGTCATATATAAAGCATCTACACAATCAATAAAAGAATTTAGGAGAATATATATGATAAGCAATAATTTCGTGACTAGAAATATTTCATAGTTTTAAAGTATCAATCATAATTTAGGAAATCAATGCACATTTCATTCATTCCATAAGAAATACCTCCTACATTGTACATCGTCAAATATCAATTGATTCTTTCTCCTTAATTCAACAATGCATCTTGGTGATTTTTCTTTAATGGACCTACAAAATCAATGCATCTTTGGTCCCCAAATCATTTTGGGTCCTTGAATGTTAACGGTATATCTATTTCTACCATATGATGAAAGATTCATATCCTTAATGCTATCATAACAAAAATGAGCTACAAGTCCATAATAGACACAATAAGTGCAAAATAAAGATTCTCAGGCTTTACATATACTAAAATTATTTCTTGGTCTAAAATTGTTGTAAGACCATGGTTGAAAATTTTGCCTAGATTGAGAAAATGAACTTCTATCATTAAAATTTTAATGTTTACATCTCCTAGGCCTAGTCTTTTAAATATACATGAATATATGATACATTTGCCTAAATTATGGCCTACTATGTGATGAATTTTAAGTAGAAGACCTAGGTAGAGATTCATCTTCTAAATTCTTTCCTTTAACAAAAATAGTCTTGCTACAAGGTGGTCCATCATTGTTATCACCTAAACCATTTGTGTCATTTGTCTTTTGTCATTTTTTATGCACCTAGCATGTTCTCTAGTTTCTCTTTACCTTTTGTAAACTTTGTAAGGGATTCCTTGAGATTTTCTATTTCTTTCTTTAACGATAAGCCATCATTATTCTTATTGATTGATTCTAATTTTGACATAAGTCTTTTATTCTCTACGTTACACTCATATAATTCCTCTAGAGTTTTCTTATATCTATTATACAACTCGTTCTTCTTCCTAGTCAATTTTTCTATATGCTCTAACACTTCTTCATAGGAGTATTCAACTTCACATTTATTTTCACTAGTATTAGAATGAGAAAGACTTACATTGTCGTGTGCCATTAAACAAACATTAGCCACATCTTCTTTTTCAAAGTCACTTGATTCAGATAAGGCGACCTCTAATGTTTATTCTTCTTTAATTCTTTCTTTTTTTCTCTTTTCCTTCTTCCATCCCTTGTTATTATTGTTATTATTATTATTATTATTATTATTATTATTAGAGGTGTGGGCATTATGACCTCAAATGACCTTTTTCATTATATTCAAAATAGGTTATATATTATCTAATTTATTTTTAGATAAAGACTTACCTTTTCTACGTATAGATGCACTCCTCATGAATCTCTTTAATCTTATTATAATAAGAGTGAGCTCTTAATTTTCACTTTTAAGTGAGGATTCTTCATTTTCACCTTACTCCTTTCTTGAAGCTTGCTCTTCTTGAGTCTCATTCAACATTATCTCATATGTTAATAGTGAGCCAATGAGTTCTTCGATAGGGAGAGTGTTGAGATCCTTTGCTTCTCGAATTATAACAAATTTAGCATCCTTTGACTTCAATACAAACTTAAGAATCTAACATTCAAATAAGTCTTACTTAGAGACATTAAAGTATTAATGATATCAAGAAAATGAGCATATATTATAAAAATGTCTTCATCTTTCAACATTTGAAAAAGTTCATATGAATGAATAAGCATGCTAATTTAAATCTCTTCTATTTGATTCGTGCCTTTGTTTGTGTTTTCTAGTGTATTTCAAATGTCATATATAGTTTCACACATAAAAATTCTATTAAATTTGTTCATACATAGAGCACAATACAAAATAGGCATGGCTTTGCAATTTAAAAAGGCTAATTTTCTTTCTTTTTTATCACACTCTATATGTTTATTAGGCATTAATTCATTTCCTACAAGTTTAGTTAGTATAGGGGCCTTTTGTGAAACTATTAACCATAATTCTATGCTTTCACCCTCCAAGTAGCTTCTCATCCTATTCTTCAAATATAGGTAATTATTTCCATTAAAGAAGGGGTCTTTATTTGTATTTTGTTCTTCTAAACTAGTTGAGGGGGCAAAGGAATTCATTGTATCTGCCATACCAATTTTTATCACAAATTTGTTAGAATTTATATTAAGTGAGATGAATTAGGTTATTAATACATTTTTTATGAATTCCTAAGAACACTTAAAAAAAATTAACCCTTTGCAAAAAATTATTTTTAGAAATAGGTAATAATAAACGTAATAGATAAAACTTAATTCATCAAACACAAACTCATAAATAAATACTTCTTGAATAAGATACAAGCCAGATTTTACATAATGTTATAAACACAACTGAATAGTAGTAATCACATAAAAGTAAAAGTTAAAAGGAAGACTGACACCTCTATTTTATTCTAGTTCGGAACTATTTACTTACTCCTACATCTAGTCCTTAACACCACTGATAAGATTTTGTTCCACTATTAAAAGAATAATGTTAGAAGTACAATCATTTTTTTAGGCTCAAGAATAACCTTTACAATCCTTTTTTAAAGGCTTAAAGATAACCTTTAACTCTCATTTATTATGTCTCTTAAAATACATATTTGAAACAATGTTAGTTAAGAATAAATTTGTGTATTAAAAGGCTAAAAAAACATCCTTTGATGATTACAAAAAAGTGGACAAAAATCAACTTAAAGTCTCAACTCAAAATCATATACAAAAACACGTCTTAATGCATAAAACACTTGACTGATTTGTTTCTAAACTCTTGAATAATGAAAACAAGTTCAAGACAACTTATTCATAGCCCTAGGATGTCAAACTAGCCGTTTGTTATCGTTGTACAATGTTCTAATGCATTAAAATTGAGTTATCATTGGAGAGAATCTATTCAGCGTGACTTATATCCTTAGACAGTGGTTCTTGAGACTTAAATGACGCTATTTAATTCCCATCGTTTAAGTATCGAGAATTTATACTTAATGACCCTTTACTGTGCATCCCTGTTTAACCCTTAAAAACATGCATAAACTTATCTAAACACATTCAATCCAATATAAATTAATTCCTAACACTTTTATACTTTTTGTAAACTCACAAACAAATGCAAACCTTCCTAAAAACATTTTTAACTTATCAGAGGATTATTAAAAACTTTTCATACAAGATTCCTCTTGATTATACATCCTGTATGTATGTTCTAAAATATGTATGGACTTATGCATAAATTGAGCATTGTCAAAACCCTAAAATAACCAAGTGAAATTTACAATGAAAATACAACCATAAACACATATATAAAAGCTATCTTTAACCCTCTAACTTAGGTCCTCTTCATATTAGCTTCATAACCTTCAATTTAGCTCCAAGACTCCTTAATCATTTTTTTTCGCACTTTAACTTTAATACCTATGTTTCAAACATGTACAAACACAAAATTATTAGTTTGAATAATATTTTTTCAACATCAAAATAAGGTGAAGCTTCTGTTATTCCATAGGTTGTACAATGAGAATTGGCACTTGAATTGACCCATAAACATCGGGTTATTAACTAATTAAAAAGAGATTTAATTGATTTATGTTGTTTATTGATTTTTCCAACAATTTAAGTTGATTTCTTAAGTTTTAGGTTATCTTTCACTCTAATCTTAAGTGTCTAGCACAAAATTAGAACTTTAAGACCTTTAATAATAAAAACTCAGGTCCTATAACATGTCTTTAAGCTCTTTTAATACATTAAAACATGAATCCTAGACTGGAAAATGGATTTAACCACATATGATCATCAAAGCATACAAAACATACATCTTACGCCGCATACTTTGATAGATTTAAAAATATAAGCTGAAATAATAAGCTTAAAAGTTACAAAATAGGTTTAGAAAGCTCCTACATAAGTCTTGAACTCCTCAATCTAATCTACATAGCAGCACAACTTTGAAATCCACAATAACTTGCAAAAAAAATCAAAGAACATAAGAGAATGTAAGTATAAGAACATAAACTTTGATTAATTTGAAAATAGAGGAAATACAACATTAATCAAAGTTTAGAAAACCCCTATGATGGTTTAGAAATACAGATATATGTCTTAGCAATGTTCTTCAATAAGAAAAAGTTCAAAAAACACAAAATAACTCGAACTACAAATGTTTGAAGCTTAAGAATGAAGGAGAACAAAGTATAGAGAAGGAAGAGCCACTCTCTCTATATGCAAATCTAAATTATTTTTATTAATTGCCTGTTGTGTTGTTTTTCTTCTATTTTGCAGTTTATTTGGACTCAAACTTGGTACTAATAGACAGCAACATTAATTAAAGACATAACACAGCCTCAAATTGGAGATTTGGAGTGGATATTGTTGACTGCTTCATCAACGGTAAGCTAGCTTACGCATAACGGTGGGATATAGACCATCGTTGACGGTCAATTTTTGACTGCTTCACCATAGGTCTGTTCATCCTTCAATAGTAAGCTAATAATCCTTCACCTTGGGGCTACCAGACCCATGTTGATGGTCCATATTTGAGTCAATTATTGATCTTTTTTCACATTTTCTCAAAATTTGTCAACGTCCTACAAATTAAACATAAAAACATAAAAATAAACCATTTAAACAAATAATTAAGGGTATAATTCATCAGATAATAAAACTAAAATGCAATAAATTTAACTCATAACAATTCCCCCACACTTAAACATTTGCGTGTCCTTAAGTAAATTAATTCATTTTCAATTTCATAATAGGATATAAAAATAGGAAAATCAATTCAAAATTAATAACACAATTATTAAAAATGATTTCTTCATCCTTAAAAAATAATGATGTGTGAAAATATTATAAAATTATTTAATCACATCAAATAATAAACGCATTAAAATCATGTCATTCTTTTTCAATCTTCAACCTAAATCACAAAAACCAATTTTACATGTAAAAAGAAAATACACTGAGTCTAATGCATCATCTTTTTGAAACTTTCACATTCTTTAAGTAATTTAAAACATTAATAATTAATCGTATAATTAATTAAATATGTAAGCAGTTTAGTTGAGAAGTCACTTCAGTCTTTTTACAAGATGAACATTTTGTCGTGAACAACCCCTAGTTACTTAACTAAGTCATATTAAATCAACTGACTATTAGCTCCACTTATAACTTCCACCTATACATACATATATATTACTCTCTTTTTTCATTATCATTTAAAAAAAACATAAATATAAGATTAGAAATCAGAGGAGTGGATTCTACTTACTTATTTAACTAATTAACTAATTAATATTTATTTTATACATTTTTAGGGGTAATTCTAATTCTTTTTCATTTTTCTTCGAGTGATAAAAGTTTCTTAAAAGAAACTACAAAATTACTCAAGAAGTTTCATTTTATATGCGGAATATCATTCTAATCATCAGGTATCAGTTATCTAAATTATGAAATGAGTTAAAGGCATTAGTCATTAATAGTCAAAATTAATCATATAACATTTCAAATTGTCAAAATAATTGAATTCAAATGAAAGCTTAGACAATAAGAAGTATTAAAATTAAAAAAATCTTGAACAATTTATAGGCTTTGATGAATATGATGATAAATTAAAATACTATTAGACTTACAATATGAAAATGTAATAGTTTAAGAAATTGATTCATAAAGTGAAGTGTATAACAATCCCTAATGATGATAAATGATAAATGCCCTCCCCCACACTTAAAGTAAACATTATCCTTAATGTTTTAAAAGGAAAGTAAATGCATAAAGTAGGAGAGTAAAGAAATGAATACACCTGTTTGATAAAAGCTTAAATGTCCATTGAATCGACTTGATGAGCAAGAACTAAAAACATGAAAGAGAGCTGTTAAAGGTTAAATGTATAGTAGTTTTGGATGTTATTTCAAGTCAATTTAACCCTAATTCAGTGCTTAAATGTTCTATTCATATGTTATTATGTTTAATTTGTACAATGGAGCTTAAAGATGGAAATTGGAGCTAAAATTAGAAGAAAGTGTCTCATTTCTATCCATCAATGGCACCCTGCTAGACCAAGCCCAAAGTTAAAGGAGACAGAATTCGACAATCAATGGCACCCTGTAGCCCGCTATTGTGCATCGGTGCAACCTGCTGTTGATGAGCAGAGATAACAATATTAACCTCAAATCTCTAAAATTACAGCTTTGGTAGGTAGCTAATGAATTCCCTTGTCTACAGGCATCAAGTGGGAGGTCTCTAGATCCTGAAAACATCTGGAACCTTACAGAAAACACTCTGAAGATTAGGAAGAATAGATCTGCCACATTTAGAGATTTCTTCTTCTCTCATTCATATTCTTTTCTTTATTTCTAAGCTTCAAACACTCAGTTCCTCGAATTTGTGTATTCTTTCTGAGTATTTGAATATTGGAGCTTGTTGTTAAGACTCATATATGAGTCTAGGAATCATCTAAGGGGGTTCTAAACTCAGATTATATCTTATTTTGTTTCATTTTTTAGATTAATTAAGGTTGATATTTTTAAGCTTATATCTTTCAATGTTCTTGATTTTTCTGTAAGATCTTGATGAATGATAGCTTAGCTAGAGTCCAAAATCAAGTTAAGAGCTTAAGAAACATCCAAATGTCTTTTTGGGATTTGTTGTAAGATCTAACCTTTATATTTAAGCTCTTAATTTTAGATCAATCAAAGTATATTGTACAAATTGCATATCTCATATGATTTGATTAAGATTAGTGCTTAAGATAGTTAAGCATGAGAAATCATCTTAAATTGTTATAAAATTCAATAAGCAACATGAATTAGTCCTTGCATGAACAAACCTAGAATTTTTGTGAAAGTTAAACTTCTGAGATTAATTTTCCAGAACCCACCTTCTTGAAATTAAAGCCCATTTACTTAGTTTTAAAGCATAACTAAACTTTAGACAAGATTAAATGGAGAAAAAGCAAACTCGTAACCATAGTTTTATTTTGATTTTGTGAAGGACTTTAATCAGACTTAAATGTGTTTTTAAAGCTTAATTAAATCATGAATAATCTAATCCTTAGCTAATTTATACATTTGGTAATTTTTAGAATTTTTCATAATCAAATAAAAATCATTTTTGAGGTGTTTAAGCCAAGGTAGTCTAGTTTAAGCAATTTTTATGTTTTTAATCAAATTGTTTAGATTTTTCATAAATAATTGTAATCTGATAGACCTAGTAATTAAGTAACATTTTTCCCCATAGGATTGACAGTCAGAGTATGAAATTTACTCCATGATATTACTTTTGTGATAGGTGTACTTGCCTTTATTCTGTTGGTTTTCAAAGTAAAATCATTTCAAAATCATTTAAAGTTTTAATATTGAAAAAATTAGTTTCAATTACTTTAGGACTTATAGCATTTTGTTTTATATTTTTTTTCTAAATTTTCTATAACTATTTTCTATTTGTTTTGCTTTGTGTTCTTTGTGTGCTTTTTGCTTCATTTATTTGCTTTGTTTGTTTATTTTCTTTGATTTAGTATTTTATGAGCATTTGTATGCATACTCAGGTAAGCAATCTCGAGCTAGTAGACTTCGATCTAGAACTCGAGTGCATATTGAGAAAGAAAAAGAAGGAAGCTCTTGCAACACCGTTCGATCCATTAGACGTCGGAACATCTAATGACACTGAATTTGAAATTGTAGAAATAGACCCTGAGGAACATGTAGTTGCAAGATCTCAAGTAGAAAATAGGGACA
>JAOXYD010037067.1:0-13877 GCA_028565735.1 Pinacopodium congolense | reverse complement strand
GCAATTGGTTATTAAAATTGATAAAGATCGTGTGAGTGCGAGAATTGAGTGAGTAGCGCCTTGGTATTCCTTCCAGGGGTATTAGGGCATTACAAGTTTTGATTAGTTTAGCACCTTGGTGGAGGCTTTATACCTTGATATGAGAAACTATCAAGCAAAAATTGACACTATATAGGACTAATTTCAAAGACTACAGTAAATGAGATGGAAAGAGGATCAGAGGATCTAACATTAGAGATGGGAGCAATATCAAGCATAGTGGTAGTAATAGTTATAGTTTCATAATCCACCACCACCACAACTAACTATGGATTGATGATCCGTGCTATGGATCTTGATTTTCATTTTTCTTTGTTTTCTATTTTTTTCTTTATTTTCCTTTTCATATATTTCATTATGGATAACTTGTTTTTAGCATTTTCATTCGTAGGATTAGTTTTTTGTTTCCTTGAATTGAATGTCTTATCTTGAAATGATTAAAATTAGGAGTTGATTATTAATTATAGTGTTTTAATTTCACTAATATTTTTATTTTGTTAACGTTAAATTGTTCTTAAAGGACTACTAAATTTGACCTTTTCTTGTTTCCTTCTTTTTTATATGAATTGCATGTGATTTTGGGCACCTTTTATGTATAACTTAAAATCTCTAATTTTGGTTGCATATGGCCTATTATGTGAATTTGTAATAGGTTATATGTTTAAAGATTTAAAGGTTATATATGCTTAAATAAAGAGAAAAAAATCTTCACTTCAATGGATTCATATTGATAAAAAGGTTAAAATGTATGAGCGGAACTAGTAGCCATTTATGATTGTGATCTAGTTGAGTAACCTAAGGCATTCATAATAAAAATATTCACCTTCACATCAAAAGACCAGGTGATATTACAAAAAAGTTGAAAAAGTTAATTGAGTTGAATAACTAGGGAACATTCCCAACAAAATGTTTACCCTCACATTAAAAGGCAAGGTAAAATCATAAAATTTTTCTTTGATTTGAACTTTAAGTTATGTTTTGTATTGATGGTTACATCTTTCAATAAGTCTACAACATAATCTATATAAAACAACTTAGAGGTATGGTATTTTAAATTGAGTGCTACGTAGTTATAAATAGTTTGATTATATGTGATGACAAAGTTTTTGTTATGAAAGAATTTTGATGTGCTAACTAAATCAAAAGCATTAGCAGATTTTTATTTGTGCTCAATTAATTCTTAACTATTGGTCCTTATTGTTTAAGTGGATATTTAAGTCACTACTCGAGGGAAATCAACAACTCAAGCAATCATCTTAACTTTTTGTGGAGCAATAATCAAGTGGCAAAAACACAAACTATTCCAAAAAAATCAAATCTTGAAGAGCTATTTGCGAAGTACATATTTGATATAAAGGTTAGGATGCAAAACCAAGAAGCCTCAAACAGGAATCTAGAAAACTAGACGTGCTAAATTGCATATTTTCTAAAAGAAAAGACTCTAAGTTCATTTCCTAGAAACACTGAGGCAAACCCAAGAGAGCATGCAAAGGCAACATAACTAAAGAGTGGTAAACAAATAAAGAGATCTAAGGAGAAAAAGAAGCATGAAGAAGTTGAGGAAAGTGAAAAAGGAGAAAGTGAAGAACAAATCAAAGAGGAGGAGAAGGAAGAACTGACTGTGAAGGAGGATTGTCCTAGGTTATTTACTGATGCCATTACATATAATAAGACCTAGGACCCCTTATCCTGAGAGGCTTAAAGGTAAGCAATTAGATAAATAGTATGGTAGATTCCTTGAGATTTTTTAGAAGCTATATATTAACATTCCATTTTCTAAAGATTTAGAGTGGATGCCTTCTTATGCTAAATTATGAAGGAAATCTTGTACAGCAAGAGGAGGCTTGAAAAGTACAAGATGACCAAGTTGAGTGAGGACTGTTCGGCTATTTTATTGAAGAAGTTGTCATTAAAACTTAAAAATCTAGGAAGATTCACTATTCCTTACACTATTGGTGGTTTGCATATAGATAGAGCATTTATGGATTTTGGTGAAACCAATAACTTAATGCATCTTTCTTTTTTCAAGAAGCTTGGGTTAAAAAAAACCCAAACTCACCATAATTTCACTTCAGTTGGTGGATTGGTTCATTACTTATCTGAGAGTAGTCATTAAGGACATGCTTATGAAAGTGGAAAAGTTCATCTATTTGATGGATTTCCTAGTCCTTGACATAAAGAAAGATTGTGACATTCGCATTATTCTCAGGATATCTTTTATGGCTACGATGAGAACCATTATTGACATATAGCATGGAAAGCTCATTTTGAGGCTTCAAGATGAAGAGATAGTTTTTAATGTGTTTAATTCCATGAGACATACTCTTAACTCTTGCAATTTTATTAACATTTGCTATCTTGATACCGATCATTCTTCTATTATTTGTGCTGGGTTTTTGGAAGAAGAGGCACAAGGAGTACTCAAAGAGTTAGGTGAAGAATTTTAAAAGGATTTACGAGCATAAGGAACTGTTATAAAGTAAGCATATTGGACATAATACTGAGCTTATAAGCCTCTCCAGAGACCAATAAAACCCCTACCCAAGCCATCAATTAAGCAGCATCTAACTCTTGAACCCAAACCTTTTCCTACTCATTTAAAATATTCATTTTTACACCCACCTAAGAACTTACCTGTAATTATTTCTCCTTGCTTAATAAGTACCATGGACAAGAGGCTTTTGAAGGTGCTTTGAGACTATAAGAAACCCATTGGATGGATAACTATAAACATAAAAGGCATTAAACCATCCTTCTACACACATCACATATTCACAGAGGATAGAAGCAAGGTGTTGGTGTAGCCCCTAAGATGACTCAACCTATATATGAAGGATGTGGTCAAGGATGACGTAGTGAAGCTTCTGGATGTAGGTATTATCTACCCCATTTCTAAATCTAGTTAGTTAAGTCATGTATAAGTGGTGTCTAAGAAGGGAGGCATCACTGTTATACAAAATTAAAAGCATAAATTGATAGCCACTAGAAAAGTTACTAGGAGGAGGATGTGCATTAAATATAGGAAATTGAATGATGCCACCTATAACGATCATTTTCCTTTGCCTTTTATTAATTAGATGACTAAAAAGTTAGTTGGAAATAGTTTTTATTATGTCATATATGGATATTTTGGTTATTTTTAAATTATGATAACTCTAAAAGATTAAGAAATGAAAACTTTTACTTGTCTCTATGATACATTTGAATATACATTCATGACTTTTGATTTATGTAATGCTCTAACTACGTTTTAGAGATGCATGATGGCTATTTTTTCTAATATGCTTGAAACTTATATTGAAATTTTCATGGATGACTTCTCTGTCTTTCATGCTTCATTTGATGGATACTTAGAAAACTTAGAGAAAGTCTTAACAAGATGTGAAGAGACCCACTTAGTGCTTAATAGGCAAAAATGTCATTTCATAGTCTAGGTAACAAGATATCTAGTAAGGGCATAAAGGTAGACCCAAGAAAAATTGACATCATTAAGATACTTCCACCATCAAATTCTATTAAATCTATTAGGAGTTTTTAAGCCATTTTAGTTTTTATTATCGTTTCATTGAGGATTTTTCTAAAATTTCTAGACCTTTAATTGAGCTATTTTAAAAAGATGTTGTATTTGAATTTGATGATAATTGCATGAAAACTTTTAATTTATTAAAGAAAAAACTTGTGACTGCTTTTATACTTATATCTCATAATTTATCTCTTCCAATTGAATTAATATGTGATGTGAGTGATTTTACAGTAAGGGCTATGTTGGACCAAAGACAATGTAAGCTCTTTCACACCATCAGTATGTAAGTAGAATTATGAAAAGTATATAGCACCACTATAATATTACTGAAAATGATATATTAGTAGCATTGTTTGCTTTTTAAAAGTTTAGGTCATATCTGGTTTTGTTTAAATTTATTGTTCACACTATCTAAATAGCTTTAAAATGCCTAATGAAAAAACCATATGCAAAACCAAGACTAATTAAATGTTTTCCACTTTTGAAGGAATTTGATATCGACTTAAAGGATAAAAATGGGTTTGAGAACTTTATGGCTAATCACCTATCGAGGTTAGATGAAGTAACCATGGAGAAAAAAAACAATAAAGACATCAAGAAAATCTTTCCCCATGAGTAGCTTATGGCTACGATAGCCACTCCTAGGTTAACTACTTGCTTAAATTTCTTACTATAATATCTTTCCTATTAGTTTTTATTATCATCAAAAGAAGAAATTTTTATTAGAGGTAAAAAACTACTATCTATACGATGATCATTTTCTTTACAAAACTTGTGTGGATGAGATAAGTAGGCATTATGTTCATGGAGGGGAAATGTCCTCAATTTTACATCGATGTCAATATATAGAGGATGGGGCATTTTGGAGTGACTAGGATGGTGCATAAGATCTTAGAATATGTTTTTTATTGGCCTACCTCATTCAGGGATGCATACAGATTAGTAAAATCTTATGATAGGTGTCAAAGGATTAGGAACATATATAGGAAACATAAGATGCAATTAACTAACTTTCTAATATATTAAATTTTTTATGTTTAAGGCATTGACTTCATAGGGTTGTTCCCTAAAGCAGAAATATTGCCCATAAATGAGGCTAAAGGTGTTGTCAAGTTCTTAACAAGAAAAATTTTCACTAGTTTTGGGTACCTAGGGCCATTATTAGTAATTGGGGTTCTCATTTTTTCAATAACATTTTTAATTCTTTACTAGCTAAGTATGAAATGACCCATAAGGTTACTACACCAGACCACTCCCAAACTAGTGTGCAAGTTAATGTCTCTAATAAGGAAACAAAGAAAATTATAGAATAGACCATTAATGCCTTTAGGCAGGATTGATCGTTGAAGCTAAATGATATACTTTAGGCATATTAGATCACATTTAAAACACCCATAGGTGTTTCACCATTTAAGAAAATGTATGGAAAAGCTTTCCATTTTTCTATAAAACTAAAGCATCAAGCTTATTGGGCTACTTTTTTTTTTTTCCATTGTACAGGTGACAAGAGGCACATGTAACTTCAAGAGCTTGATGAGTTTAGGTTTGAGGCGTGTCATAATTCAGAGCTATATAAGGAGAGCTTGAAGAGATGGCATTACAAGAAACTCCTACATTGACACTTTCAGGTGGGCAATAAGGTATTAATCTATAACTCTCAACTTCAAATTTTTCCAAGGAAATTAAAATCAAGATGGTGTGGTTCATTCGAGGTTATTAACATCTTTCCATTTGGGCTCCTCAAGGTGAGAAGAGGAATTGAGGAACCCTTTAAGGTAAATGGACAAAGAGCTAAGTTATACCTATCCAAGTTAGGGGCTGATATTAAGGAGTGGCTCTTCTTTCGTGATACTTTATCATCTTCTCCTTCAAGTGCATAGTATACTTTTCATAGGCTATGGGATTTTATTTTTATTTACAATTTTTATTTGAATTTTATTCTAGTTTAATGCTTTTCCTTTCTTTTAGTTTTTTTGAGTTCTTTTATACATTTCCCATGGATGGTTTAAAAGGACTTATTAGATCTTCTTTTTCAAAGGAGTTTCCTTTCTCCTTTCCTTCCTTATATGCTTTATTTTGATACCATGAACATTAGGAACAATGTTCAAATTAAGTGTTGGTGGTGTAAAATGAGTTTACATCTATGTTAAGTTATACATACTTAGATTTCAGCAAGTCTTATAGTAGCTAACTTAGTTATTTCAATGAAAATCATGCTAGGGTTGATTAAATGTTAATTGATATATCTTAATATGATGCTTGAGATTAGTATGGATAGTATGGACTAATTCTTGTTTGATCATGGATTTTCTTAATTATGGATGAGAATTCATGGTGGAATTGACTTCCTTTTCATGAAACCAAGTTGAAAGAAGCTTTATGTGGGATTTTTATGTACAATTAGAGTATCTATTGGCTTTGCACTAATAAAAAGTTCAAAGTTAAAGAGTGGTGATAGTAACAAATTGTCGTGATTCAACTTGGATGAGTAACTGGAGGTGTTCATGATAAAGTTTTTATTTTCATGTAAAAAGACTAGGTAACCTCCGAACCAAGCCAATAAAGTTCATGAACATGTTTTGCTTATATATGTCTATTATATATATAAGATTAATTTTTATGATTTAAGCTAAAGTTTGAAAAAGGCTTCAGGTAAATTGAATATAACTGTGAATCAATGTTAATAATTGGTTACATAACATTTTTTAAGGAGTTTCATGATTAATTTTAGACTAATTGATTATGACAAGTTTGCATATTGATCTATATAAGTTTCTTGATATTTAGTATTATGCATTAGGAATTGATTTTGCTATGCATAATGACCATATGTTTTAATCTATGATCAACCTTGAATTAGATCTCATTGACTATATTCAATTGCTTAAGTTGTGTTGAGATGTCCAATTAACATTTAACCATCCTTATAAGATGTTCTTTTGAGTACTTAAGTGAGTTGGTTAAGGACAAGCAGCAATTCAAGTGTAGGGATGTTGTTAATAGATAAATTACATTAATTTTAAGGCATGATATGTTGTGTTTTTACCCATTTAATGCATGAATTATAGCAATTGAGAGCCCTTTTTACTAACTTTTAGGTTTGTGACATTCCTAGAGCTTTTGGATTAGACTTGGAGCAAAAAGGAGCAAGGGAAGTGTAGAATAGAGACTTAAATAATGGGTGCAAGAAAGGATAAATGACATTATTTAAGTCTTGAAGAACCGTCATTTAAATCCATTTCTAAGAGTAAAATAGTGTTTTTTAAACAACATCATTTTGTAGTTATTCATCTACCATTTAAGTTAGTGCATGCATCGTATTTACGATTTTTATTGGCAAACTTGGTCAAATTGCTCCCTAATTTTCTCTAAACATTAGTAGCCACTAGAGTACTATATAAAGACCTTTTCACGTCATTCTTACACTACTTTTAGAGTAGATTCTCATCAAACATCATATAAGTTAGGTTTTCTTTTATTTTTTGGTCCAAATTTCATATTTTTTTAAACTATGTTTTTAGGACTGTTTAATTAGTGAAAACATCTAGAACTCTTTAGGGAGTGTCCATCTTCTTGTCGGTCTTTTGTACTTTGCTTTTTAATATTTGTATTGACTCTATTTTGTTAATTCAATTAATAGATATGTTGGTTATGACCTAACTTGTTTTCTATTGATGAATATGTGCGAGTAAGTTATGTTTGACTGAGGTTAGGATAACAATTGGGTTATGAGAAAATTGTATTGATTGATTTTTACCCAAGTTGAATACTTAATTTACCTAATTTATCTTGGTCACCTAGATTAGAGATTTGAATAATTGAAAATCCAAAACCATTGGTGCTTAATTACTGGAAAATCATTTAGGTAATGAACTTGAATTTAAAATTAGACCAACTTTAGGGATTTATATAAGGATTTCTATATTTAATGAACTTAGATTTAGGCTTCCTATTATTTATGCCTTTTATTCTAAGTTATTTATGAATCAAATAACTAATTTGAGTTTAAAAAATAAAGACTATTTCCATGGACATTGATCATATCTTGTTTTAGCAAAGTAAATCCTAAATCAATCTATCTTTATTAGCTTTAAGGGATTAACCATTGAAATCCAAATCCTTAGCTAATTTTTCTCCTCAAGTAAAGTTTAGTTATAATTTGCTCATAGTTTGTATTTTGCATACTTCCTTACTTGATTGGTTTTAAATTTTCATCAATTAAAACTCAATCCTTTGGGAAATTTGGCTTCGTTTAACTTAGGGTTTACAGGTTGGTCCTTATGAAATATGATACTCAGTATATTCACGTTTATATTACTTGTTTACAAGGTGCACTTGCCTTTGATTAGGTCTAGGTTGGAATTGGATTTATCTTGTTAAGTTTAGATCAAAATAGTAATCTCATCCATTTAGGCCCTATGATAAAAAGATGATATGATACATGCTCATGCTCCCTATATGCATCAAAAAATCATAAAACATTTGAGTCTCACTTAAAACAAAACGACATGATTAATTTTCATACTCCATACAAACCCATATATAGCAATAGATATACATATCCAAAGTTGTACCATTACCCTGTAAGAGCATACTATAAAAAAAAACTTTTCATTTTCATGATACACATATGACATGTCGTTAATGTGGTAGTTTTGGTATTAAAGAGAGATATTGTTTTGCTACATAGAGATTTTATGAAAAGCCATAATAATAAGGGTTGATAAAGGTTTAGGAGCTAAACCCCAATGACTTAAATTAGTATGGGTACTATAACACATTGATTTTTTTATTTTATAGGTTAATCAAATAAATTTAAAGGGAAAAAACAGCATATGGTGTCTCCAAATTCCATGTAGAAAAGAAAAAAATCACCAAGAGCCGTTAAAAGAGCCAACTAAGCAAGCACGTTATTAAACAAAGTGAGGAAGAAAATGTGGTAACATTAGTGGTATATAACAAAGGTATAGAAATTTACTTTTACATTAATAACATTTGAGATCCTTTGCCTGACATATATTTTTGGGTAGCAAGCTTAGTTCCATATAGTTAAGGAGAGCTATTGCTTGAGTAAATAAAATGATTTTTTAAATTAGATTTTTTAACATTGGTACATGTTTTAAAAAATGCTTTACATGAGAACATTTCTCTTATGATTTTAAAAAAATGCCTTTCCTTATGATAGAATTTTTCTTTTTTACAAAATAAGGTAATTAGAAAGATTATCTTCTTAATGAGTCTAAATATTCTTTCCATGTTTTATCTTTTTTAAATGATTTATTTACACCTTGACATGTTTTATCTTTTCTTAACTCAGTTTACCCATTGGTATGCTATCTTGTTTCTTTAACTCCTAATTTTTTTTATAATACATAAACATAGGGGTGTACATCATTTACGGTCTTTAAATTTTCATTACATGCATCTAGAAGAAGACTTTGAGTGACACTACATGTTTTTTGTAAGGGTAGTTGTTATTTAAACATTATTTATGACTTTTGATTTGTAGTTATGTCATTGAAATTGTGTTTTTGATGCATGATACATATATATATATATACTCCTCTAGGATTGATTGGTCTATGCTTTTTCTCCTTACATTAAAGCACGGATAAATGGGGAGAGAATCAAGGAAAAAAATTTGTATGACTAAAAGAATCATTAATTTTGTAAATTATGTGTGGAATTATATATGCTTCTGAGTAATCTTGTGAATTCTTTCATATTAATTGGTATCTTTTCAACTCTTTCATAAATTTTTGATTATGTTAGAAAATTAAGAGAGATAGTTGATATTAAGAATTAATCATTTTATGATGCATGTAATAAGGGGAAGCAATATTGTTTTCCTTACATGTTTTTTTTCATTTGATATTTCCTCAATATCATAGGTTGTTTCACCATAAAAAATAGGAGATTGATGAAAGAATGGAGACTCAAATTTATGTTTTTATTTTGACAAAAAAATATTTGTTACTAATGGTTTTCTTTGTTAGTTTAATTAAAAAGATAGAAAAACGAATGATGTGCAAAAATGAATATTAGAGTCTAAAGAAGATATATTTAAATGAAAATTGGAGTTCAAGATAATTTAACATGAAGGGAAAAATGAAGGAGATAATCAAGACTAAGATACTTGAAATTGAATAAGTTAATGTTTGTAATTTTGTTTGCTATTCTTTTCTTAATTTTCTCAATGTTCTTAGGGGCTCAAAGTTTGTAGGATCATTTGTGTTTTAGATTTTTGCATAGAATATTTAATAATCAAGAGGAATTTTTTATAAACATTTTACAAAAAATCCCTTTTGATGTCTTAATTTATTTTACAAAACTTTTTGAATGTGTTTGACTTTAAAAATTTTTTTTGAGAAAAATCGTTTTGGGAAACTCATAATACTTTCGAAAGATTTTGATATTCTAAAAAGTTTGAAAAAAGTGCGTGAAATGTTTTAGATCAAGACATAATCAATTTTTAAATTTAATTGAAGAGTTGTGTTGTTCGAAATCACTTTGGTTTACATAAGCATTAGTCAACAAATTGGTAGTTCGGACATATTGGTTGAACAATCTAGTTAAGTTGTTGACTAGTAGATGGATTAGCCTAGGTAGTGGTCAAATAATAAGTGCTAACAAGAAGTATCAACCAATTTTTTGTTTGTATCTAAGGATTTTTTAAGCCTGGGTGATAGTTAGATAGTGTTTCTAACTGATTTTTTACTAGAAAATACATGGTCTTTAGCATGTAAAAGAAGCTTTTAGTGAATTAATGATTTGAGAGAAAACTTTATGACTTTAAAAAGAGTTTTTTAGTTTATTATGAGTTGTTTTTTGAAAGGTTAAAGCAATTTTTTTTGTGTATGCTTAAGTTTGGGATTAATTTTTTATTCTATGATTATTCATTAAGGGTTACTCTTTACTTACTTGAAAGAAAGTTTTATAGGTTCCTCTTCACCCTCGAAAGAAAAATTTTCTAGTTTCTCTTCACCCTTATTTTTTAGGTGACTCTTTAACCTTAAGTAAGATACTAGGGATAATAATCACATAAGTCAATAACCTTTTTGGATTTTTTCTTATGAGTTAGCAACCTTATAAAATTTTCAATTAAGTGATGAACATTTGACAGATTAATTAACTAAGGAAAAAACATTAGGTTCGTTACTTTTTTCTAATTTAATTGAAAAATGTCCAAAATTTTTTGTTAACCACCTGTTTAACTCCAAACTCGATCCAAAATAACCTGACCCGCTACCTATTAGATTTTCACCGACTCCCAAACGATTTTAACCTAGGTTTTAACTTAACCTTTTGTTTTCATTTTCAACCACGCCATTGCAAGTCGCAACCCCTCCACAGCTCCCACCACTCACTATCGCAAACCACCTCTCCCTCCAACCATATCTCACTGGTTTCAGGTGTGATTTCTCTTCCTTTGTCTCATCTTCTAGCTGCTTCTTATCACCTTGCATTTAACTTTACTATGCATCTCAATTTTCTCCGAAGCCTGTAAGTCATGTGTACCCTTTTGACTCGTCTTACTATATATGCTTTCCAAATCCTCTCAGTCTCCGACCATATATGTTTTCCCCTCACATCTATTAATTTTTAGTTTTGGTCTTCTCTGTTTGTTCGCATCTAACTTGACGTAGTGATTCTCTCTCTCATCACCTGTCTTTGCTATCTCATTTTTCTAGGTTCTTTACTGATCTCTGCATAATTGTCTTAAGGTTACAAGATAAGAATGACACCCCTTGCTTCATCCACTATTTTAATGTTAGTTTTGTGAAATTGGTTGCTCTCTCTATGTAAAAAAAAATAGCTAATGTGATGGAGTTTTCTGAACTCAAAAGATTATGTAATAATAACAGGATGAGAAAGAGAAAGAACGGTATAATTCAGTTAGTTTTTTTGAAATAGTAGTTCTTGCTAGGGTTTCTTATGCATATACATAGACATAGATATATATATATATATATATATATATACGTATATGTCTTAGAAAGTGTTATCAAAATAAGCTTTTACATAAGGTGCCACCAGGGTCTACCGTTTTTTAGGGTTTTGTTGCTCTTTGATGGCTGCTTATGGGAACAATTTCCACTGACTTCTATATCTCATCTGCCACTTTTTATATGGCCATACTATAGATTCTCTCATTATCTTAATAGGTTTTATTTGTTAATAAAGAGCACCTAATAGTTAATTATCATTTTTAGTAGTCATTATTTAAATAATCCTAAATAGGTAGCTAAAAATTGTAAGAAATAAAAAGAAAGGTGTGTATTTATACGAGTTATATCTGTATCTCATCAACATGTTTTTCAAGTTATATATAGTCTTTCACTTTCATGGAGTTTTTTGTTCTATTCAATTAACAACTACTCCCCTTCTTTAGTGGGAGATTTAATTCTTTTGGTAAGATTATGATCTTATCCATTTCAGGAAGTTTGTATCTTTTAGCTTTCTCTTTATCTTTTAGGTTTCCCCTTCTTTTAGTAACCCCTTTATCTTTTAGTACAAGTTAGACATGTCTTCTATTGTTTTTTGGGTACTGCCTATGCCATCCTTGCACTTATAACCTTTAGGCTCATGTTATTAGTGCTTCATTACACTGACATTGGAATTTATGTACAGCTATACTGATGCTGCAGAAGAGGAGGTGAAAAGATTTGAGCAATCATACAGAAAGTTGTAACTCTCTCACAAGGTAATTCTTTTTTTGGGAAAGAAAAATTCTTATGTATTTTACCACTTTTCAATTTTATATTTTGTTGTTATTTGCTCCATCCAATAAGTCGTTCTTCTGTTTTATGGTTGTAATTCCATTTCTCAATATTGGTTTCCTTTTGTTGTACATGTGTTCTTTTTTAACTCAATCCATGTTTATTATTTGCAAGCATTACTACCCCATTACCTTTCTAAGTTTCATTGACTGAGGTGGTATTTTGTTTCACTTGTTCTTGACTGCTTGTGTGTGTGTGTGTGTGTGTTATGAGCACAATCATAAAATTCTCAAAAAAAAAAAAAAGAACAGAAAATTTGATCGTTAAAATGTGTTTACTTTTTTATACAATATTTTACTTAAGTACATATATACAATAAGTTACTTGAGGTAGAAACTCATAAGTTCAAAATAAAATTAAAATTCTTAATGTTAACAAAAAAATTTTAAACAACATTTTCTAATTTATGGTTTAGTCCATCACCTTAATCAATCATTTTATTTCTTTAACATTTATACATACTTTTAAATTTCTCGTTATCATCATACCTTATTGATTATTTCATGCTTCTTAATTTCTTAATTTTATTATTTTTATCTTGCAATATTTTGTCCATTATAATTGGTACTTTAATCATAAAAAATATTAAATTTCATTTTTTAAAACCATTAACTGTGCATAAAAAGTTTTTATAAATTTAATTCATAATTTATTTTCATGTGATAAATTTTAATACCTTCATAATTTGTTATCATCAAAATATATTTTAGTTACAACACCAGTTATAATTAAGGAAATTACATTTTAATTACCATAAAGATTAATGATAAAATTATTGCAAGCATGACCAAGTTGTTTCTTATGTTAGAATTAGACGAACTTCATAATCCTCTCATAATCTACTATAAAATTGTGTCAATGAAGATAATGTAGAATTAAATACCTCATTTGCTTTTCATAGAACTTTCTAAGTTTGAAATTCTTCTCTTCTTCTTACAGATTTAGTCTTGCTTCTCCTTTTCCCTACACATTTATAGCTTTGTTTTTTTTTATTTATGAGTTATTTTTTCTTTGATTTATGACTAAGAATTTCGACAAAGAGTGAGTGAGAAAGCAAGAGTGAAAGAATTAAGATAGAAGATGTAGAAAAATGTGCAGATAGAGGAGTAGAGCTTTCTGCTATTCTATATTTTCTTGAATCTTGTAATGGATAAAGTCAACTAAAAATTCAAAATTCGTGCATTCTAATATGTTTTGTATATTTCATATATGTTAGTGCAAATGGTATTCAACTTTGATTTCTAATTTCATTAAAATAAAATTAAACAATGTGTTTCAATGCCTTCATGATTAATCTAATCTAACTTTGAAGTTTTTGTCTAGGTTAATGGAGATGGATGGTTGGGATGGGAAATTGACTATGTTCTATGGTGGGAAGTCTGTATATGATGAAAAAATAGAGTATAGAGGTAGAGAGGTTGAGAACTGGGGCTTAATGTAGTTAGGCTTTTGATAGGTGTCAAATTGATCTGATTTTTATGGTTAATTTGTTGAATTATGACCCCTATTTCAGTGTTTAAATGTTTAATTGATGC